>FIZV01010251.1:0-18929 GCA_900050545.1 Trionymus perrisii | reverse complement strand
AACCTCAAAATTCGCCAAAAATCACTTTATTTCACTAGTTGCATAAACTACTATTTTTTGTTTGTTTTTTTAATATCTACCTACCTATGAAAAACTTGCAAAAAAATATAGAATTTTTGTCACAAAACTTGGAAGTGGAAATTGTTCAAAAAAAAAAGGAAGAAAAAGGAAATTCATTCAGAAAAAAGACAAATCTAAAATAACGATAATACCTACGTAATAAATCTGTAAAAAGTTTACAAAGAAAATGAATGAAAAATTAATTAAAATCTGTGCATTGTTTCGAATTACAATTTAAAAAAAATAACAATTACCTATAAGTTTTAAAAAAATCCTTTATAAAGTTAGTCTACTTCGAAAATGAATATCGATGAAAATTAATCACTGCAACCTATCCAACGATTGCATATTTTCTTTGCCGAACTCACGAATCGCAGGCGCATTATTTTTGTCAATAAAATACGCATTAAGCCCAAAATTTATTATTGGGAAGTTTTTTTATTACCTACTCGTTTTATGTGATACTCACTGTCGACTTCGTATTGTTTTGGAGATATCGTTTGGGACGTGTTTCAAACAATTTTCGCATAGCTCTGTTGTCCCTCCGTTTACTGATGGCTCCTCATATACTTGTTCTGAACAAGAAGTACTACTTTTCTTGCGTCTGGACATGTATGATCTAATTTTTGGCAATATTTTATTCATACTGTTTCTCATAGAACTGGTACCAGTTCCCTGTAAATTAAGAAACTTTTTCACTGTGAAATTTTCACAAAATAGGAGTTTTTTTTGTTGTGCAACGTACAAGTTGTTCCTCTACAGGTTCGTAAACGTCATAATCGTCATCGTCCACGGTAAATTCTAGTACTGGAGCACAACGACTTGATGAGGCAAATCTGCTGCTAGATGAGCTCTTTGTCTGACTTAAATAGGTTCCTTTGAGGCGTTGATTCAAACTTTGTATTAACATTCCTCTAGAAGCCTATGCACAATAATTCATTTTCAGAACAACGATAAGGGAATTCGAGTGGTGAATTTTCACCAAGGAGGTATAAAAAATATTATACTCACAGCACCTGAAGAACTTTTCAAAGTTGTATCAATACTAGCACGTCTTCCCCACCCACGGCTAAATTTCCTCGATAAATTACTGCGTGGAGAATCATCATAACATATTTTAGATCCGCAATTCCCATAATAACTGTCTGTTTCATCGTTACATTCGTCAGTTGAGCAGCAATTGTGATCCTTTCCATAAGGATAGCCATTTTCTGTACTTTCAGTTTGAGACGCTCCATAACCATGTTCATTGTCAGATTCAGAGGTCACATTGGAGTGTTTTGGCGAAATAGCAGAACATGAAGATTGCGAACTTACTCCTGAATCTTTGTTTTCAGAGGGCACTAGACAAGCGTTTACATTCGCGCATCCAGCTGTAGATTGTTGTTGAACGAAGCACAAATCGGCATAAATTACTTGACCTGGTTGTAATTTATCTTTATTGGATTTGATGGCTGGTTTTTTGGAATTGTGTTCTTCACTGAGTAACATTTTCAACTGTTGCTTGACGTGCAGTGTGCTTGGGTCGAAGTTAGGATCGGTTGAGAGAACTTTGAATTTCACTGGTGCTTTGTATGCCAAGTTTGAACAACTAGACGACGTCTCGTTGCTGGATTGAGACATGTGAGTGCATTGGCAATCTTGTTGGTTTGATTTTTCGCAATTTTCTTCAGTGGATTTGTTCTTTAATTTTTTCACGTTAGGTTTACCACTTTGAGACGAGTGGACACAGTCTGACTGGAATTGGATCTCGGAAGTATTGGCATTAACTGTGGATCGATAAGAGTCAATGATCGATGGAAGATTGGGCGAGGATAAGTTTTTGCTACAGCCTGCTGAAGAATTTGTATACCATTCTCTAGAAGGAGCAGATTGGCATTCTTCATCTTTGTAATGCACTTCGCAAATTTTAACTTTGGTAACGTCATAAGTTGATGAACTATCCTTTGATGGTGCATCCGAGACATCATAAATGGAACTTCCTGTTTTGTTTGTATATGCGCTAATTGTTCCAAGGAAACCTTCAGTTTGTGATTCAGAATTTTGTGTGCGAGAAGATGACTCATAATCTGTGTTCATACTGCGTGAACTTGAAGTGTTCAAAGAGTTTGGATAATTGCATGAACTTGATTTGGACTTTGATTTCCATTTGGACGAAGTAGAAGATTTTGTGCTGCGGCTCTTGCTACAGATGGCTCGATTACTAGTTGAAGACTTGGATGGTAGACAGTCATAATTTTCTTTGGATTTCCCCGAAGATGAATCATAAACTGTGTAACATTGTTCATCTTCATTTTGGTGAGAACAAACTGAATTTGATGATAGGACACCCTCATTTGATATGGATTTCTCTGTTGGGTAACCGGAATCAACAATAGACGTTTTGTTTGTCTCTCCTCGTGAATAATTTGAACCTGTTGTTGATGGGCAATCATCTCTTGTTTTGAGTTTCCCTGACGATGAACAAGATTCAACACCAGACCGATTGTTTTTCTCGCGTTCGGAATAATCTGAATTTGAAGTTGATAGATTGTCATCTTTAGATTTCCCTGTGAATGAACCCGATTCATCATTACAATTTTTGTCTTCTTTCTGCTGCAGACTGCTTGAACTGGATGTCAACAAGCAATCATCGATTGCTTTGAATTTGCATTTTGATGAAGCAGACACATCAAGTTCGTCTCCGTTTTTCTGAAAACTACCTGAACTTGATGAAGCTCGACTGGATTTTATTCCAACACAGCAAGATCCTCGATGACATTTTTTTTGAACTGAAATTGTTGAAGGTTGACTGCCCGACAGTTTATGGAATCCTACACTTTTTATTTTATTCGATCCCAGGACAACTGGTAGCTGAATTGGAATATGGATTCGTCCTCCTCTACGTTGAATTTCATTGATTCTTTTAACAACTATGTGCGGATCTCTGTAATGGTTGCATTTCGAACATATGCTATTCGAAGTGTCCAGATTCTCATTATGAGCTGTAATTAGAAAAAAAAAAAAAGTAAAATAATTCAAAACGCGATGTCCAAAATCAAGCAAAAACTTACGTAAAATTTTCAGTTTTATGTTAACATTCATTACGATTTCAGAAAAAAAAAATTCAAGTCACATCGTCAGTCAAACGTTGTTAAGAAAGTACTCTCCAAAAAAAATCTCAACCTCTTCACCACCAGAGTTGTTGCACAATAGTACTGACACATGCTTTACTAAGGTCTATAAATATTTAGACTTTTAAAATTGGAAACATTTCCCAACATAACAAAACTGAAAGTTTTGGAAATAGAGTAAACAATGAACTAAAAATTTCGTCACCTTTGCCCGATGTGAAAGAGGAATTCTTTCGGCATCTCTGGGTTTTTAACACAGTTTCCTCTTTCTCCTCTCTTTCTGCGCTAACATTTTCTTCCGCAGTTTCATTAGTTGTATCAATACACGATTCCATCTCTATGCTATGATGACTTCTTGAACTCAAAGTATGAGTCGATGGTGTTTTTGATATTTGAACATCAGCTTCATTTCTCAAAGTTAACAAATCTTTCACTGATTTCAGCCTGCGAGTGACTGTGGTAATTTTGGAGGCCAAAGTGTTTCTCCAGCTGTTATCACTATTGACTATGTCGATGTGCTGTTCTTCGGTAGCAACTTCTCTATAACGTAATTTTTTCTCATCTTTGGAATTATTTTCATTCATTTCGATAGAAATTTGCGAATTTCTCGTGTATACTGTAAAACTTATAACTAATACCAATGTCACGATGAAAACTGATAAAATCATAAGTATTAGAGCGTTGTTTGTGTTTTCATTTTCGCTGGGTAATGATTTCCCGGTTATCGAAGCGGTATGTTTCTCATTCACTGTCTCTGGGTAATTTTCTAACTGGAAAATTAAAAACAGACGAAGCTAGAGATCACAGAAGAACAAAATCAATTACGAAAAAATTTGTGAAAATCACAAAAATCATCGAGGTGAATAATTTAAAAATATTTCATTTGATTTCCGTTGTTGATGTTAATGGAATGGTGGTGATTCATTCTCATAATTATACTTTGCCACTCTTCAACTGCGGTGGAGTACTAACTGGGTCAAATATGCATTTGTGGAGATTGGGGATATTTTTTCAGCAAAAACACCCTCCATCATCCAATTTTCCCCAAAAGGCCTAGTTCTAGTTATTAGAATTTTTATCTTGCAAACATAAAACGTTTCTTTCGGGATGGAGATACATTTTTTATAAGAATCGATTTTCTCGCAAGATTTTTTTGAGAATGAATTAAAATTGAAAAAAAAAATTAAAAAATGGAAAATCCTGTCACAATTTTTAAGTTTTTAAAAATGTATAAGAATGTTTTTTTTTGAAAAAATTGAAAAATTCTACTGAAAATTTTTCTTAGAAATTCATATATTTTTTTTAAATTTATGATGAAAAATTTCAAAACTATCTTGGAAAAAAAAATTAGAATTAAAAACGAATATTTTACCAACAAATTGAAAAAATATACCTACCTAATTTTAAAATTTTTATTAAAAAATTTAAAAATGCTATCCATTTTCTAAAATTCTACAAAGAATTAATTTTTTTTTAGAGGAAACGTTTCAAAATTTTCTTCTAAAAAATTCAATCAACTTTTTTTTTAATCCTACAAAAAATCGTGTTAATTTTTTCTTTCTTGAATGAATATTAAAAATTTTCTTGAAAAAATCCAGGCAAAAAGTCGTATGATTTTTTTTTCGAAAGGTCACACAAAATCGTCTGAAAGTTATCATTATTGTCATTTTATTATTTTTTTTTTAAAGATCGTTATGTTTTTTATAAAAGAACAAAACTTGGGCTGTTTCAATTTTTGTTTTTGTAATTTACAAAGAAGTCATCTAATTTTTTTTTTTCAAGACGAAATATTTCAAAATTTTTCTAAAAAAAAAAAAACGCATACAATCTTCTAATTTTTTTTTTTTTGATTTCAAAATTCCACTAAAAATGCCCTGTATTGAAATGTTTGTTTCTTATTTCATTGAATTTAGAACTGATAGATAATTATGTTTTCTACAGAATGAAAAATACTCCTGAAAGTTGACGCTTATGCAATTCCATCAACGTCAGTTCGTGCTTGCATTAATCAACCTGTACCTACCTACCTACCTGCCTACACTTCTTTGATAGTAAAAAATGCAATTGCGTAAGATATCGCAAAGCGATTCGTGAAATTTGTTCAAGGTCATTACCTCAAATACTTAAATGTACCTTACATACAATGACGAAACGTTATATTACTTACATCAGGAGGTAGTGCTTTTCTATGCAAGAGATTAGCATCACTTTCTTTATGAATTTCATTAGTAGTAAAATTTTCCTTGAATAAATTTTTCTTCATAATTGAAGCAGACATATTTTCTATTTCTGTACCATTTATTGTAAAGTTGACCAGCAAGTGATGATCGATGTGTTGAAAATCCTTTGGCAAATTGGCTCTTTCGGCAGTATCATGTTTTTCTTGTAATTGCAAGTGATGCGAAGATAGCAATGATATTGTAGTCGCGGATTTAATATCGTTTCGTAACACTGCCTTACTTTTAGCGAATTGCAGCCATGCGAGAGTGAATACGATTTGCATAATGTACATTTTATTTCTGCAATAAAAAATTGTTAATGTCACCATAAAGCATATGGTCTATGAGAACCTATAAAATATACGAGTACTATGACCAAATATTTCAAAGCTGTCACTATAGAAAAAGCAGAAAGAAAACTACCATGTGCATAACAATAAAGCCAACAAACTACACGTGTGTAACACACCATTTACTTGATCACAAAACATTTATTTATTTAGAAAAAATAATACCTAATAAATAATTATAGCACGTATGCAGGTATCTCGCTTCTCGTCTAAAGAAATACAAAGAATAAGTAATTCAAAGATAAAGGAAATTTGGTCGATTCACGTAAGTATAGGTATATGTAATTAAATACAAGCAACATGTTAAATAATAATCCACTTACAGATTACTATACGTTGGTATAATTTAAGGAAAAAGAAAAATAATTACATTAGGACACAATATTTGATTTATATAAAACAAATTTTTACATATAAAACAACATATCACACACATAAAAAGTTCATTTTTTATATACAATACAAGCACATCAAAACGTAAAATAACTCGCGTTTAATAAATTGAAATTAATTTTAGACAAGATCATTCGTATACAGTGTTGATTTTTATTTACACAGTTTAAAACGAGTGTTTTAGGTATTTTGATAATTATTGGGAAACCTATTTTTAAAAAAGAAAAATAAAACTCAAAACAGGACTAGTTACACGATATTTGACCCTCGCATTGCCACATTACTCGTATGGTAAAACGTTAACGTTCCTACATCAACACTTATGGCACAATATTTACTCATCTGTATGGCGCACTTCCATTCAGGCCAAAAAACAACCTATTAGCTTAATAAATTTATACAAAATTTGAAAAATTTGAAAGCTAATAAAAAAATAGATTAGCGGAGAACCACTCAAGTATTTCGGATCAGTGGTGTTCTTGGTATAGAATCCGGTAATGTGGTAACTTTAGCAATGGCGCACTCGATAGGCGCGTTTTTATCAATAGATTGCCCATTAGGTAACTTATCAGAGTCTTTTGGATGTATCGAGTTGCCATTTTCCAAAGGTTCTTCCAAGTGTTCCCAGACTGATTTCGGAGCTGAGGAATTAGAATCCTTCATCAACCTTTCCGTTTGTTCGGAATTTCCTTCAGCTGGGTATTTATTTTTTACGATTGGCATTTTGCCATTTTCTGGTAGTAAAGAGACATCTTGCAATTCAGCACCATCATTTGTACCGGCAGGCTCCCAATTTTTATGACTAGAGCGCTGACCCAGGTAAATTCCTAAGCAAATTATGATAACAATTAAGATGGCCAGGCAAGGAATAATGTAACCCAAATTCATTGAATTAGAGTCATTTTTTTGTAAAGCGTGAGATATGGTGGAGTCAACATGTGTGCCCTGATCAGAAGATTGTTTGACGACTAAATGAGGCTCTGTCGATAAAACAGCTAATTCTGGTTCAGGTGTTGTGGAAGAACCTGGTACAGATGAGGAAGGATTTCCCATAGTTGGCGAATTTGCTGGTTCAAGTATGATTGTAGTAGGTGGTACAAGGGTTGTTTCTTCACTAGATCTTGAAGGTGGGGATGTTACTGATTCAGTTTTGGGCGATTCTGGCAGTTGTGTCATTGCTTCTGAATTGGATATAGGCGATTCTGTTGATGGTGCTGGTGTTTGAGGCGAAGTTTCTGATGGTGTTGTAGATATTTCTGGTTCAGGTTTCAAAGTTTCTGATGGTGGTGATGGTGGAGGTGGATTGGGTTCAGTTTTAACTGCTTCATTTTCATTTTCTAGTGAAACAGAAGAGTTTGTAGTAGTTTCAGTGTTGGTATTTCCAAGTTCTTCTTTGAAATTTGTAACGCCAGATTTCTCACTTTCAGGGAATGCAACAGTTGACGATGTTTCTGAGACTGTTGCTGGAGGAGAACCATCTTGTTTAGTTTCATTAGTTTCATTATTATCTGATTTTTTGCTTGAGTAAGTTGTTTCAGCATTAGGCAATTCGGTGCCAGTGGGGTCATCGCTTCCACCGCCACTACCTTCATCGGGAATTGAATCACTTTGCATTTCATCGGTGTAAGCTTTTTTATCATAAGGTACTACCTCATCACGTTCAAAATCATCCTGAATATTATCCTTCTTGCCCTTCTCATGTTTTTTCTTGTCTGACTTTTCTTCAGGCAGAATTTCATTTGTGTTTAGGCCTCTATCTTCATCTTGATCCGGCTTCAAAGCCGCGAGTTCGGCCATACATATTTCCATAAAAGGCACATGAGCTGATTGTCTACCTCTATATTCGGCAGGATACATGCACTCCATTCCATTATTTAAAAATATCACCGGTTTGCCGGAAAGGCGATCCTGAAAGCTGAGCGTACTGCAGGTGCAATTGATCGGATTCTCACTGAGGTCGATCTCCCTGAGTTTGGGTAAATGTTCTAATTGTGCAATAGGAACATGCGTAATGCTATTTCTGCCCAAGTTTAGTACTCTTATACCTTCAGGCAATGTATCTTTTGTGATAGTTGAAAGTTCATTATTGTACAGGGTTAAATATCTCAATTTAGGTAAACTTTTGAACATCTTTGAAGGTAATCTTTTGATACCGCATGATGATAAATCCAATTCGTTGATACTTTTCGATATCAAGAAAGGTTTATTATGGAGTGCTCGTAAAGGATTATTTTTCAAATTGGCATACGTCAATTTTGGATTATTGACAAATATTGCCGAATTTATTGTTTCGATGAAGTTATTTGATAGGTCGATTTCCTGCAGATACTTCAAAGTTTCGAAAGCATGTTCTGAAATATTTGCCAACGAGCAGTTCATCATGTATAGATAATTCAACTGCGGAAAAATAACGTCGAGGTCTTTTGGAATGTCACATTGTTCTTGCGTTTCGGACATGCGTAATACTAAAACGTGAATATTGGGGAATGCTGTCTGGTTCACGTAGATCTCCGAACACCTCGCTGATTGTAGTCCGTTGTTGTTGAGGTAGCATTCGCAGGGTTCTGGGCAACTGATTGGTACAGCCATCGAGGCGACATTGTGGACCAAAGTGGCTAAACATGTCAGCAGCAAGAGGTGGTGTTTTCGACGAGTTTTAAAAGTGGAAGTTGAGTCGTACATTACGTCTATAACAGAACAGAGAATACCAGAGATATTAAATTCTGCATCGCGAATCAGTGTTTCATTAAAACAGGCAGGTCGTTGAGAAAATCTTTGCGAATGGAAAAATGGTTCAACTAACATAGTTGTACTTAATCATTACGTCTTATGAGTTATGACACGTGTAACAGTAGTTGCACAAAAACATTTTCGATAAGTATGTACATATTATTTTGTTAACATTGGTGAGCTGTTATCAAAAAACAAATGTTTAGGTTTTTGTAACAAATTTTTACAAGATAAGCGCTGTTTTGAGAGAAAAAAGTGAAATATTTCGAATGAAAACTTCGTTAGTATTGCTGGAGGTTGATGAAAACGTTACATTTGCGTGCACAATTGCTTTTTTGACTCTTTCCGGTGACAAAAAAGAATTGTTAAAAATTGCATTAATCAAGAAAACGAATCCTCTGTAAAATTTATCTCAAATAACAGTAAATCCTTGAAAAATTCAGTAAGAAAAAAATATTCTACAAAGAAATCTAGGCATTATTAATTTTTTCCAAAAAAAAAAAACAAAAAAAAAACGGTGTTTTTTGAAAAGTTTTCTTGAACAAAAGACTAAAAGGCTTATAAAAGAATTCAATTTAAAAAAAAAGGTTTAAAAAATCGAAAAATCTTGTTGTAATAATCAAAAATCAGTTTTAAGCAGCCTCATCTCTCTCTCTCTCTCACTCCCTTTCTCTCTCTCTCTCTCTCGTCAAAAAAAATTATTAAAAAAAATAGTGATAGGTGATTTGAAAAGAATTTTTGAAAATTTCTTGAAAAATTGTTCCCCAAAGAATTTATTCGGAATAATATCTTGCAAAAAATCTCCTTGTGTGTATGTATTTTCATTTTTTCGCCCCAAAAAAAGTTATTTTCAAAAGTTTTTCCAAAGTCTAGGAAATTATGAATAATTCTTGAAAAAAGTCTCAATAAATTTCAATTAGAAAAAAAAATTGTAAGTCTTCAAAAAAATGGAAAAATTTGTAATTAGGTGATCTCAAAATGTTTTACAGAGAAATCTATTAATTTCTTGAAAACAAAATACTTTTAGGAAATTTTCAAGAAAATTGGTCAGAAAAAAATGCGTCACTGTCACTTGAAAGAAATATGATATGCAATAATTTTTTGAGAAATTGTTTCGCTAATATTTATTGAGAATATAATCTCTCGCAAAAAGTTATTTTGGATTTTTTTTTTTTTTTTCAAAAAAAGTTTTCTTTGAAAAAATGATTTTGTTGAGTATGTAAATGTTATTTTAAAAAACAGTTCTCATTTCTAGGAACTTATTTATTGGAAAATTATTTCGCAAAAAATATATTACAAAATAATTTTTTGAAAAATATATTTTCAAAGGAATTAGTTCTCTTCAGAATTTTTTGAACACAAGTCCTTGAAAAATGTAATCAGAAAAAATTCTGCAGAATAATTTAAAAATAATTTGCTGCAAATAATCGTTTGAAATTTATTTTTGAATGAACATTTGAAAATGAAAAAAAAAAAAATATTTCCGAGGAAGTGAGTTTTCTTGAAAAAATAAGTCTCGATAATTTTATTAATAGCAACACCAGTAAAAAGCCAACTAAATACCAAGTATACCTACAGTACAAAATCAAGTGCTTACTGCAGCCTACATAGTTTTTATGTGTACAAATCCCATCGAATTAAATACTACCTACAATCGTATCGATTCCGCGAATAAGCTACCAAATTAAAAATATTTAAATCATACTGATAACGGCCGAATCTGGCAATAAATCTCATCATATGTAACATTCAACACGATAGTAAACTATGAGAGAATTTCTGGTCTTCAAATTCGTTCACTACGTAAATTTTATGTTCACTGTATATGCGAATAGCCGACAAACTCTGTAAATGTTGCATACTTCGAACAAACCATTCAACCAGAGATTAAGAATTTATTTCATAACATGCACTGCACAGCTGTATTTTGTACTTGATACGTTTGATGGCAATTTCAGAATTTATAAACTAATTTCCGAGCCCAAGGTTGATAATTGAAAACATTCATTATCCAACTTTTTATACCGTTCATGCATATTATTTACCTAAACAAACTCCAGGAAATTTTTTACCAGGTTGAAATCCTAACTGTACCAAATTTTTTAATTGATCTGTCAGCACGGATCTCGCGCATTTTATTTACGTAAATCGAAATCGATAATCACTGTAAATTTTTCGTCGGCTTGAGTTAATTGCCAAAACATTTTATGCACTTTTGGGCGGAAAAATCCATCGAGGGGGTTTTAATTGTATGAAATTACAAGTGTTTTTTTTTGCTTCTTAATCATACAGTCATACTCTCATTAACGCTAGAAAAGGCCTCGGCGATTATTTTCTTGGTAATTATGGTCCTGGAGTACGTTATTAGTATAGACAGTTCTAGTACCCGTCGACAGAAGATGTAGGTAATTTTACTGGTTTTGCGTCATTGTTACGTTCACGTCATAAAAATTTACTTATCAGTACAGTTTGATCTGTACAACTCTAATAAGGCTCATTGGCGCATTGATATGTAGATACACAACCAAAATAGAGCTGTTAAAGTATGATGCGATGCTTTAAATGATATACCTGATGAATTATATATATACGTTGAAATGGAAATTTTTCGATTTCTTTTAATCTGATAGTGAACATTAACGCGGTTCTCTTTTTAAGTTCGTGTGAATAATTGATTTGCTGTATTGGGATAACTTTTCAATGATCTTCGAATAGAGATCTCATATAATCGAGTTTTTATTGTAAAAAGGTTCTACCATGGATTAGATTATCTTGTACCTGAAAGTGTTTTTATTACAATTTTCAAAGATTTATGTTAACAAGTTGTTTACATACCATTTATTGTTTTTCGCATCAAGTTGTAAATTATTATACTTACATAAAGCAGGAGGGGGGAAATGGGGGATTTTTTTTTTTAAATTTGAGATATGAGGAGTGCTTCAAGTTCAATTATGAGTAAATTCGAGTTTATTGGTTTTTTATTGCGAATTTGGTTGTGAGTGATCACTTAAAAAGGGTAAGAATGGTCAATCAATTCGAGGTGGGGGGATTGGAATTAATTAGTAGAAGTTGATCTTTAGGGTCCAAAAACTTGGTTATGAAATTTTCTGCCCCTTCCCTACATCACTTCCACACCCTCCAGTAATTTTCATTTTCTATGGTTCTTGACCAAAATCCATCAAGAGCCATTCTTGGAAAAATTTTAAATTTTTTTAAATTTTTTGTTTTGAATAGGTACCTAGACCTACCTATTCCTTGGTATGGAAATCGTAATTTTAAGACAGGTATCAAATTTTAAAGAAAAAAAATTAGCAATTTCCAAAATGGAAAACTCCACTTGAAATTCTGTTAAAGGAAAAGTTGGAAATTATTTTTTAATGAAAAGGAACAACTTCAAATGCTGGGTCAAAAAATGTTGCTCATTTTTTTCGTTTTTATTTGTTTTGAAATGTTGAGGTAGGTATAGCTAGGTACCCTAATGTCAAGTCCAGCGACAGGGGGTGAGAATGCCAATCCGCACCTGGCCTGAATTTTGTAAGCACGTAAAAGCCCGGATTCAAATAAAAATTTATTTTGAAAAAATGAAAACAAAATTTCAAGAAAAAATGTTTAGTGTTTCAAGTAAAAATTTGAAAAAATGTGAAGTACCTAAATATTCTTGGAAATTTTGACTAATAATTGTTTAGCATTCGTAGTATACTTAATGCTTTTACGATGACTAAATTCGAAAAAAACGTCACGAAATTGGGTCACAAAATTTCGTAACGAAAGTATTTCGGGTATTTTGTCAAACATTGCTAAACTTATAAAAAATTTTATAATTAAAATGACTTGCGAAGCGTTGATTTTTTTCTACCTGATTCAATTGAAAAATTCTGAAAAAATCTTGAGTGAAAATTTCTTAAAAATTCTATGTGTAAAATTGTTGCAAAAAAGTAAGTAAACATTTTTAATAAAAATGTAGGAAAACATTTCAAAAAAAGTTTCTGAGAAAATTAAGTGCAAATATCCAGGAAAAATTCACAAAAACGATTTGCATCAAATATTTTAAAGAAAATTTTAAGTAAAATTTAAAAAAAAATAATCGAAAATTATTTTCAAAACAGTAAATGTAAGAGGCTCTGGTGCGATAAGAGGGGTATTTGGCCTCTGGCCGAACTTCAAAATTTTTTTAGCGCATTCCATTTGTAATGACAAAACATGATTTTAGAGCATGTTCGCGATTTTGTAACTCCCCTCATGAGGGTTGGGGCCTCGAAATACGTGATTTTAAGGTTAAAAATTTCATCTCCGCGAGTTTTCAACCGATGTGTACCAAACTTGACATGAAGGTAGAGGTACTCGAGAGGAGTGTTATGAAATTTTTTCGACCACTAAAATGACCTTGAATTCGACCTTGAACGCTTCAAATCGCGCTGGAGAGGGCAATTTTAGAGCGCCCACGTCGGAATTTTTTTTTTTACATTTCCTAGACCCTTCTACACTACACAGATTTTTTTTCCAATTTTTATGGTTGGTGGTCCCGACACCAGCGCATTATAACTGGGTTTTTCCACAGTTTTCCCTCTTAAAACAAAAAATTTTCGTTTTTTCACAATTCTATGTATTTTTACCGCTCTCACCCCAAAAGGTCAACTATGATGAGGAAAAATTTTGAAAAAAGTTTTGGACCCCCAGCGCAAGTATTTTGGGGGGAGAGGCCAAAATCAATTTTTTCGTTTTTCACCAAATGAGATAAAAATTTCGCGTTTTTTAAAATAGATTCCAAAAGGTTAAAAGTATTCTAAAAATTTTGAAAAAAAAAAAATTACTTTTTCACCGAATTATGTCCTTTTAAAAATTTTGACCCACCATTTTAAGAATAACGGTGACATTTGACAAGTAAAAAAAAAATCTCCTCACTCGAATAACGTTCTAATTTGTTCGACAACTTCGAATGTAAATATTTCAAAAGCCAAAAGGAAACAAATCGTTAAAAAAAATAATAATAACACCTTGAAAATTTTCACCTACTACGTACAACAACCCTATATATCTAACCCAACCTCACCCATGCAAACTCGTCGATTCAAGAGCCTCCAATTTCGTTCAATTTTTCAAAATTAAACCACACCGTATAGAACGCAATTGCCATTTAATTTGGTTCGTGTCCGAAGGGAGACCAGGGGTAGCATATCGACCATCCTAAGTAATAAATAACACCCTCAAACACAATTCGGAAACGCGACTAGCGTAAGGCAAACTTTATAAGTGAACAATCTGTAAACGAACGAGAACGAAACGAAATACGGTAAAATATCCAGAATTATAAGTTGTACGCCGAGTGCATTATAAAGAAAGAACCGGAAAATGGCAAAAGTGTAATCAGGTTTAAACGTAAAGTTGTTATCGATTGTAAGCGTGTATATAAAGTGTCCAAAGCCTTAAAGCTCGCTCTGCCGAGCCTAGTAATACGTCGAATACACGCAACGAAACCTGAATGCGTTTATCTATTTCCATTATCACAAAGCTTGCATTACACCGGAGGAGAAACACGCTGGCAAAACGAATTTCGATTTTTTTTCTACTCCAAGCTCCCTTTCCGCGCCCATCATGAGCGCTCTTCTATAACGCATTTTTTTTTCCACAACCGTATTTTTTGTTCTAACATCTGTCGCCCGAACCGTTCACCATTTTTATTCGACGTATGAAATTTTTTTCCATCTACTTTTTTCATTTTTGATTAACTACCATTTTATGGTGTAAAGTTTTCAATACATTAAATATCGATATCGCGAGAGCTTTCTCCAAACCGAGCTCGTGATTTATATCGAGAAAAAAAATTACACCGATATTTTCAAACAGTTTAGTAAATAAAGCAGAAAAAATTGTAGTAATTTAAATCGAGTAAAGGTACAATTTTTGAAACGTCGTCATCGTCGTTAAAAAGATCAATCTGTAAAGATTGATCTTTTTAAATTTTTTTAAAACTTGCCTCAATTTTGAGAATTATTCCATATTTGAAAATTTCATTAAAATTCAAAAATTACCAAGTTTCAAAATATCTACACTAAATTTAAAAAAAAAAATTGATCAAACTTAAAAAATGTGACTAATTTGTCAAATTGACCTTTAAATTTTTTTGAAAATGTTGCTGAATTTTGAACATAAAAAAGATGATCAAATTTGAAAAATTCATCAAACTTCGCGAATTGATCTTTTAAATTTTTTGAAAAATCGACCAAACTTTAAAAATCATTTCAACTTGTAAAAAATTACTACAATTCAAAGATGAAGTAGAAAATTTTGAAGGAATCTGCATTAAATTCTAAAAAATTGAACTTTAAAAAACTTTAAAAATTGATTCAATTTCAAAAATTTATTAAAATTCGAAAACATGATCAGAATTCCTATTCATATTGAATCTTAAAATTTTTCCAAATTTTGAATATACGCGTATAGCATATCAAATCATTAAAGATCAACTTTTAAAATTTTTAAAAATTGATCTAACTTCAAACATTTATTAAAAACTTGAAAATGACTTAATTTTGAATTTTTACCCAATTTAAAATTTGTTCACTTTTCAAAAATTGATCCAACTTCAAAAAGTTATTAAAAACTTAAAAATGACTTAATTTTGAATTTTTACCCAATTTAAAATTTGTTCACTTTTCAATATTTTAATAAACTTCAACCTTTTATTAAATTTCAATGATTTACCACATTTAATTTTTTTTTTAATTCTGTGAAAATTTATTAAGGTTTCAAAATTGATTCCAATTTTAGGGGAAATTTTTAGAAATTCATTACATTTGAAAAAAAATTCAATCTCTTCAATAACTTTTTTTATTTTTCAATTTACAAGGGAGGTATATTAAAAAAAAAAAAAGAAAGAAAGAAAGAAAGAAAGAAAGAAAATTGAATGAAAGAGTCATTAGAGTGGAAAAATAACAATACCACTAATAAAATCCCAAAAAATAAAAAAAAAGACAAAAAACATATTCTAAAAAAAATTTACAAAAAAAAAGAAAAAATTACTTATGCTCCACCCTCGTTTTTTCCCATTTTCCCCTCCTGTTGATGGCACAATGGAAATTAAAACAATGAAAAAAATTATAATATCCCTAGTCGAACTTTGACACCATTTTCGACCATTCTTGCCTCACTCATGTACCTCATTATCTAACCAAACATTCCTCCACAGAGTAAACTTTTATTCAAAAATTTGCTCGGATGTTGATTCGCAAGCTGACGCCTGTATAATAATTTCAGCTTGTTGCAAAGCCTAAACATAAAAATTTAAATGCTTCGATTTGTAAATTTATTATTGTCCGAGAGACGACGCGACATCGTCGCGAAACTCTTAAGGAAAAAAACACATCTAAGTAATGTTTTGACGTGACCCGAACTCTCAAGCAACACTACCCATTTCGGATTGAAATTGTATAAAATGCATACAAGGAAGTAATGGTGATTTAGCAAACGTTAAGTATTTCCATAAAAAAACGAAACAGAGAAACCGAGAGAGAAAGAGAGAAAAAGAGTAACAGAGAAGGGCATTAATAGAAGAATCCATTAGGAAATATTGACAAGGTTGTTAAGTTAGTTTACGGGTCGACATTAGGGCACGACGAGGGGGAAATTTGTGGTGACGAGTTGTCGAGAACGGATACACAAAAAGCAGGGTATAGAGGATGGAAAAGGAATGTATATAGTTCGCTTCAAGGGATACCATCAAATACGTTGGTACAAGACACCGTTGCGCTTCGTATAGCTTTATCCTATTTTCTAGACTATATTATATATTGGTTTGATCTGTAAAATCGTACCGTGTTAGGTTTTTCTACTCGCTTCGGTGAGAGGAAATTTAAAACGTCAAAGTTATACAGAAATCCTTTAGAAGGGGTTTTCTCTCTTTCTGTTTTTTTTTTATTTTTTTATTTTTTTGCTGTAAAATCCTGCACCATTACAGTATACCTGTCTACATATAGGCGTTTCATGTGTTTATTGTTTTGCTGGTGTGTGTGAATGGCACGTGTTCGATTCTGCCACCTAGTATCGCGTGATTTATTTATCGACAGGTAATCGCGTCTTCTCTTCGTAATAAATTATCGATATTGTGTATCAACCATAAAAGCCAAATATAATACTCGTATGTAATTGAAATCGTATGCGACCACAATATGGGTTAATCGAAGAAGCTTATTCATTATTTTTAAATAGCGTGTCCATCCCTATTATTTTTTTACAGTGCATTATTCATATGAAACATTACCGTGGAAGTGTCGCACAGTGCTAAATGTATTTATCAAATGGTAAACTGGAAAGGGAGGTGGAGGGTTAATAGGTGGTATGAATGGCCGGAAAAGTCGCCTCTTCCTTAAACTCGTTCGTTTCGAGTAGAGTGTAATGTGATTTTAAGTAGGACAAGACAATAGGCCAACATTTAGGCTTCCAATTTGATGTACCTATAAAAATTAAATTAGATATATAATAGAAAACGTCTTTTTTATTTCAGAAAAAAAATCCAAGGCAGAAATTGTACAGCAACATTTGAAAAAGAATTGAAGACAAAATCAATCGAATAAGAAAGCAAAGAATTAAATTCAGCAAGCATGAAAGAACACAATTTTGAATTGAACGAACAGAAATTTGTAAAGAATTGATTTTTTAGGCAGCGTTTCTATCATTTTTTTCTTCAAATTTTTTCTCAAAAATAATTTTTTTCTATGAAAAAGTAGAAAATCTCCAGCAATAGAGAAAAAAATGATCACTAGAAAATGATGATAAAAAAACGATAAAATTTTTTTCAAAAAATAAATAAATAAAAATTACATAAGGTAAGATGAAAGAAATTGGTAAAAATTTTGGGAGCAAAAATTCAATACAATACGTGAAAACCAAAATTGGCTTTGAAAAAAATGAAAAAAGTTGTAAAAAAATTCAAAAAAAAATAAAATAAAATAAATAAAAGAATTTGTGAAAAAGGTTAGTTAAGTGAAAAAAAAAGAATAAAAAATTTAGAAACCGGAATTTCAGAAACATAAAAAAAAAGTAAAAAAAATGATAGAAAACGATTTATAAAAATCTGTGTGGAAATCTAATAAAAAAATTGATTTAAAAATTTGTGAGCGAAAAACAATAACAATAATTTTAGAAACACACTGAGCACTGAAAAAAATCGAGAAAATAATAGTTTTACAATTAAAAACAAATAAAAAAAACTTTTAAAATTACAATTTCAGCAAATGATGAGAAGTGCGAGGAAGGAGGTATTTCATGAAATTTTTTTGGTGAAAACGATGATAAAAATTTCAGAGAAAAAACTGATGAAAAGTATAAAAAAATATATACCTATTTATTAATATGAAAAACCTATCTATGGCGAAAAAATATAGAAAGTGAAAAATTCAGAGGGAAATGAATGAGAATTTGAGGACAAAAAGATAGAACTTTTTTGGTTGAAAATGATGTTGAAAAATTCAGAGGAAAAATTAATAAAAATTGAAAAATGTGGAGGAAAGGAGAACTTGATAGAAAAAAAAATTATTTGAGAACTATGGTAAAAATTTCAAGAAAAAAAGAGGAAATTATGAAAAATGCTGGACAAAACTTTCATGAAGAACTTTTGATGATGAAAAAAAAAAAAAAAAATCATGAAAGATTCAAAGACAAAAATTTGATAAAAAAATGAAAAATTTAGGAAAAATATTGATTAAAAATAAGCGAAAAAAAAGTTGATGAAAAAAATAGTGAAAAATTCATAAAAAATGTAAAAAGGATGGAATGTGATTTAAAAAAAAGTAAAAAACGATGGTAACAATTTTAGAGGAAAAATTGAAGCAAATGATGAGTACATACAAAATTTTAAAACAAGAATTGGAGGGAAAAAAATTATAAAAAACGAAGTTGAAAAGTCCAAAGAAAAAATTGATGAAAAATCATCGTACAATAGGAGGACGAAAATGTAATGAAGGTGAAAAAAAATGTTGAAAAATTAAGGGGACAAATTAATAAAAAATCAGAGGGCAAAAATTTAAGAATTTTTTTTTTGGTAAAAAAAAAAAAAAAAAAAAAAAAGT
>FIZV01010241.1:0-12902 GCA_900050545.1 Trionymus perrisii | reverse complement strand
CTACGTATTTTCAATTTTTGGAGGAAGAAATTTAAAAAAAATAAAGTTATTTTGGAGAAAATAATTTTTTAAGAGTTTTTTAATTTTTGTAGTAATAGAGGAAGAAATTTGAAGAAAAAAAAATTATTTTGAACAAAATAATTTTTTTTTTTTTTAAATTTTTGTAGCAACAAATTAAAAAAAAACTACCGAAGTATATTTTTTGAGGAGACCTGTATTTAATTGTTTTTTTCAATGTTCTAGAAAATCCTCAAATTTTTGAAGAAAATAATTTTAAAAAAAATGTTTTCAAGTTTTTATGGAAATAATTTTCAATTCTTTGAGGACCAGGATTGTGAAAAATCTTCTAATTTTTGGAGGTACTGAATCTCCAATTTTTTTCTTCTGAAAAGTCAACTGTATCTAGGAGGAAATTATTTTATTATTTTATTTTTTCTTAATTAATTTCTAAGATTTTTTTTAAATTTTTAGAAGGAACAATTTTGAATTTTTTCCAAATTTTTCAAAAAAAAAAAAAAAAACAATTTTTGCAGGTATCAATTTACATTTTTTTCTGATTTTTGAAGGAACAAATTTTTCAAAAAAAAAATAAATTCTTGTTGTACTTGAATATTTTTTTTGAAATTTATAATTTTTGCAGGAACAGGTTTCTATTTTTTTTTATTGGTTTTAACTCTTATTTTCTTAAAGTGGGTACCAATTTTTATTTTTTCGCTCTTTTAAATTAGGAGGGAAAGATTTTTTTAGTTTTAGATTTCTGGAGGAAATTATATTTTTTTTTTGATTTTCAATTTTTGTAGAAATAACTTTCTAAGAAATTTTAATTTGTAGAGGAACACTTTTTAATTTTTTTTTTAATCAACTTTTCCTTGAACTAATTTCCAGTTTTTAGAGAGAATATCTATTTTTTTTTATTCTTAGTGGAACTGAGTTTTTAAAAAAATCCAATTTCTGGAGGTATTAATTTCCATTTTCTATTTTTTCATATCTTTTAGGGGAAGAGATTTTCAAAAAAAAAATCAATTCTTGGAGGAAATGATTTTTAAAATTTTTTCACAAGTATTTTCAGGGCGAATTTTTTTTCTATTTTTTGTTTTAAATTTGTGTGAAAATAAATTTCAAAAACGAACAATAATTTTCGGAAGAGCATGTGTTCAGTTTTTTTTTCAAATTTCTAAAATTGATTTTTAAAATTTTTTCAAAAAAAAAAATTATTTAAAAAAAAGTAAAAAATGGTATTTTTCATGTTTCATGAAAACAGTGTAAAATTGAAAAATCACTAAAAATTGTTTTTGTGACTCGCGACCATTTTGATTTTAATTTTTGAAACAAAAAAAAAATCAAGAGAAAACTCGGAGGCATCAAAAGTTCGATTAGGGGAAGAATAAAAAATATAGAATTATTTTCTCATAGAAAGAAATTACGGGAAGGGCAGGGGGGAAATCAGAAGTTGAAAATGCTATCATTTAAAAAAAATTAATAGGTCAAACTCGTGAGTATTGAAAATTTAATTTCCTTCCCTTTTCCTCGCCAAAACTATTGTGAAAAATACAATGTAAAAATAATCTACAAATTCAAAACATCAAATTCATTTACACAGTTCCTTGATTCTTCTTCCTATTGAAATTGATTTGATAGTCCAAAAGTGGAGACGAATCCGAGTACGAGTATACGACTATACGAGTGATAAATTACCTCGTTGAAATGACTTCCTCGCGATATCGTAATTGAAAATATAAACAATAAAGAAAAGAAGCCGAGCGGTAATGTAAAAGAAAAATATAGTCATCTCGTGGAAAAAATTCGCAGCGTAAAAATACTTTTGTAAATTTCTAGAAATCAGCGAGGTTGTAATTATAATACGGATTGTTTATGAATTTTTTTTTTTTGCAAAACAATGAGAAAATTAGTATTGCAATATTCGTTCATTTATAGTCGTATCACGTTTGTTTATGTATTTCTACAACCACGACTGCCGACTGCAATCCCGAGTGAAAACTAAAACTGATCATGGCGATTGCCAACTCCCTAATAGGGTTATATGTGTAGGTGCGTAGATTGATTTATCTATTAGAAAAATGGTCGCGTTGAAGCACATACTCGTATGTAATTGTGTAGTGTACACTTACCACATCGCAAACTTTAAACTACAGACAACTCCAGAGAAAAACAGATCGCACTGCACAGTTTAAATTTTACCAAATTCAAAAAGAAAGTCAAAAAGCAATAAACGTGCCTTCTCGCAGACATTGTACGCGATTTATGCCTAGGTACAAAGTCCACATCGTAAGAACACACTTATGAAATTTTAACCCTCGTCCCTCATTGCCTACGAATACAATGGGTCGTTTTCGAAAAGAATTCAAAAACAAATCGCAGTCTTTTATAGAATGCGCTCGACGGGAGGTATTTCTATAGGCATTGGCGATGTTGCCAAATTATTCGATACAAAATACAATTGGTCGAGCCTGGAGGAGTAGTCGAGGAATCTGATCTAATTAAATGTATAAATGGTAAACGTCTTAAATATAAACTTAGGTGCCCCGTGTGATGCGTATTGCGTATCTGTAGAGATGCATGTTATTTACTATGTATGTAGATGGAGAGATCGAACTCTAAGTACATAGGTCTAGGTACAAATTCATGTGTCAAATGAGGCCTAACAAGAGATTTTAAAGGTGTCTCATACCAACACAATATGATTTGTTATACTTCTTGAGATTGACGTAGGACATCATAGAATTGATATTGAAAACTAGACTTGAATGAATAATTGAAAAAAAAAATAAAAATATGTGCGAGTACATTATTTTCATATCTTTTTATGAGTATCTAAATTAATACGAAGTACTACTTAGTACGTACACCAAATTTTTCAAAATTTGAAAGAACATTGAAATTTGTCCATTTTCAGATTTTAACAAACAAGTAAAATTTGAATAAATTTTTAAAATCCAACGAAATTTTTAAAGAAATCATAAGCTCAGAAGAAAAATATAAAAAAGTTAAAAAATTGATATGTACATTATATAGTGTCACTTTTTAGAAGTGGGTAGAGAGCTGTTTTATGGAACAATTTGAATACCTATTCAATTTTTTGTAGAAGTGTACTTTATATTTTTTTTTAATTCGAATGCTAGAATTTCTTTACAATTCAAAGTAAAATATTTTTTACATTTTCAAAAATTATTGAATTGCCTAAATTGCAAAATTTAGTATCAAGTTTCCCAAAATCGTTGAATTTTCTAAAATTTTGTAATTCATAATTTATAAATTATTTATTAGGTATTATTAATTTTTCAAAAATTGCGAAATTTCAAAAAATGTCAGCTTTTTAAAAATTAACAAATTTTGGAAAATTATCAAATTTTCCAAAATCGTTTAATTTTATGAAATTCTCCTATTCACAAAAATTACTAATTCAAAAATTGCGGAATTTCAAAAAATGTCAGTTTTTTGAAAACTCGCAAATTTTCAAAAATTATTATTCGATTGCCTAAATTGCAAAATTTTCAAAAATTATCAAATTTTCCAAAATTGTTTAATTTTTTAAAATTCTCTAATTTACAAAAATTATTGATTCTTCAAAACTTGCGGAATTTTCAAAAATCACCAAATTTCCCCAAAACGTCGAATTTTATAAAACTCTCTTATTCGCAAAAATTACTGACTTTTTCAAAAATTGCGGAATTTCAAAAAATTTTAGTTTTTCAGAAACTGACAAATTTTCAAAAATTATTCATTTGCCTAAAACGCAAAATTTTCAAAAATTGTTGAATTTTCTAAAATTCTCTAATTTACAAAAATTATTGATTTTTCAAAAATTGCGGAATTTTCAAAAATTATCGCCTTTCAAAAATTGTAAAATTTCTAAAAATTTCCAGTTTCTCAAAAAACTGACAAATTTTCAAAAATTATTGAACTGCCTAATTTGCAAGATTTTCAAAAATTATCAAATTTCGCAAAAATGTTGAATTTCTTAAAATTCTGTAATTCACTAAAATTATTGATTTTTTAAAAATGGCAGAATTTTCAAAAATTGCCAAATTTCTAAAAATTATCAGTTTCTCAAAAACTGACAAATTTTGAATTTTTAAAAATTGCGAAATTTTCCAAAATTGGTGAATCGTCCAGCTTTGCTTAGGGATCACCTGTAAAAATCGTCTGCCTCTTCATCCTCCTTTGCTTCAGTTCAGCTCCACATCTAATAATCGAACTACTTGCATTATTATCGCTGCAAAGAGCTAATACTCTAAAATAACTTCTCTATACCCTGATGCCTCGATCAACGGCCATATAAAAAATTTAACGATCTGGTTTGCTACCTACTTTGCACGTGCTATTAATAATCATCCGGGTAACCGTTTCTAGAGCTCTGTTTATTGTGTCAATAACCACGGTGTTTGTCAATTACTCGTTTATTTTTTCTGATGTGCAACGGTTACGCCGCAATGAACTGATAATTATAGAATGCGGGGAAATGGTAGTATCCTCTATTTGTAGATACAGTACAATATAGAATGCGAATATCGTATGATAAATTGGTAGCCTAGATGGGTTCGTATGCGCTGAAAAACAATGGAGACAGAGAATTATACTTAAAAATGTGTAATTTTTGTTTATTCGCAGTTTATTGGTATATTACAAACTGTTTGCAATGCGGCAATTTAAATTCAACTCGTTATTTTCCCATTTGGTCATCGTGATTGCCGTTTGGTTAGTTCCTTTTTTTTCATGGCCATCATTTTAATCTCCTTATTGGTGTAATGCATGCGAGAAATAAATTGAGATAGTGACCATTAAACGGCCGTTAATTTGAGTTCTTAATGGCGTTCGTATTAACTGTTGACGGTCAGCTTGTCTTCTAGGTCATTTTAGATTCTAATGTAAGTAAATAAATTAACCTAGTTACCATCCGTCGACGACTGCGAGTGTCACTTGAGTGTGAAATGAGTTCAAACATCGTGCCATAATTCTTCTTTCTTTGGATCCATAATCTATACTAAAATATTGTACATTGTTATAGTATACCTGTACAATGACAAATAACTACTCCAGAATTTTGAGCCTTCTTATTGAACGGCGATAAAAGATCTTCACAGACGATTTAATCGGATGATGTCGCATGTCCCGTCGTCGTGTCATGAAGATGACTTAATTCTCGTCGTATATTATTTTGAAATATTCTAGAGAATACAATGTTTGATATTTCTGTTGTATGTTTTTTGACAAATGGTGTTGTAAATCATCGCCTAGTATATAATGAATATCGTCGAAACAGCTACGAAAACAATATTACATCTATTTATAATAATATGTATTGCGCAATCATTTGGAATAAACACGATTTTAACCGTATTTTGTACATATACCTAGATCTACATACATTAAATATGTACTTACTTATAAGTTATATATATTTGGCTTGTAACATTATAATTTATCAAACTTGTATAACATTGATATTGTAGCATGAGCAACTGATAAAAAAAATCGTCGAGTGCCTTACATATTCACGTGATCAGATTCGGGTATATTGAAATATTCAAAAATGTCGTTAAAATTATTTCAATTTTTTCCTTTAAAAAAAAATATAAATTTTCTTATTGAGAGGTAAAAATGAAAATCCAATTAAGAGAAATTGCCACTGCTTCCACTATAAGGCGCTATACTTCCACTCATACCTATGCGACTTATTTACATAATTAGGTATATTATTGTAAATGCACCTATCGAATAAAAACAATAGACCAGACAGTAGCAGAATAGGTGTCTCGGTTCCGGAATAGTCACCTCAAACCTACAGTCGAGGGTAGGTGCTGGTAACGCGTGTCGTCTGGGTCGTTTAATGGACGGGCGGGGTCTACTATTCCGTCTCATACACTTCAGGTAGAGGGAGGGGGTGATTAGACCCAGTGTTGTAAGTGCAATAGTCGCGTTGTAGGTGGGTTGAAGATGGGGGAAGGGATCTATTCCGCGTTTTCCAGATTCGCCCCTCTCTTACAATAGGTTTTTTTTTTTAATGCATCAGTTGCTTAGAAGTTGGAAGTCGAGGTGTCACGTTTGTATAATTGTTTGGGTGAGGTTTACTTTTCAGATTCATGATTACTTTTTCTCTCGGGGAAACAAACAAGTAGATGATATTTTTGGTGGTAAATTCGAAACATGCGGTGATTTGTATACTTGCGAACGTCGAGTAAAAAAAAGGAATTCCCACAGTTTAAAATTCACAAAGACCAACATGCGTATGTGTTGAAAAGTACACATGTACGTATTACTTATATTTTGGAAATAGACAGCGAAGTATAAACAGGTATTTTATAAATCTTGCATTCGAGTTACGGTAAAATGTGAACATATCGGATACAAATGCCAATGGCCAATGCAGTTCGAAAACTACAAACGTTAATTAAACTATGCCAGCGCAATTTTCACAAAAAAAAAAAAATGCTCGAATATTATTAGCATTTGGAAGTCGTACAAATGGGCAATAAAATTAAGCAAAGAGTACAACTTTTAATTTGGTTACAAGAGAAATCCTTTTTCAATATTTGGAATTTTTATTAGTCTCATTGGCGAATATCCAACTCGTCGGGTGAACTGCACAATCGGTAGTTTGTTTATAAAAATATATGCAGAATGTGGTAGGTGAGTCTGATGAAGTATGTGATGGTGGATGAGGAGGTTGTCTATGTTTGTATTTTAATTTCATTACTCGAATGGTAATTGTAATCATGGCCTTGAGACTTTTGAACTTTGATTTGTGCCACTTGCAATAGGTACACCAATGTTTGGAAAAAATGACTCGATTAGTAGCCCGCTCATTTCGACGGGTTTATTGTCTTTTTTTTAAAGGAATGAAAACAACGAGGTCAGTGCTCCCAGTATGTTTGCGAATTTCTTTCATCGTGTGAGAATGTTTGTATACACGAGAGGGAAAACGCGCTAATCGTTGCTGCGTAGATTTTGTTTTGCAAATAAATTCAATTTATAATATCCAGTCTAGACGTAATAGGCGATTTTTTCTTTATTTCGCGCGTGTTTTTCTACTTTGTTTTTCAATTGCGTAATTTGGCCGAGCGGAGGTGAAAAAGAAGAGAGGAGATGGCGGCATGAGAATTATATAATCTAGCGGAAAACAAATTTTTTACATCTGAAATAACGATTACTCATTGTACGTAATAATGTACTCTGTATGAATCATCGCTTCAGTTCCAACGTTTCGCCAACGAAAAAAATTTGCCCTCTGCTCGACGCGCACCACATAAATACCCGCGAATTAGTATCCCATCCACGGATGGGTAAGTATCTCGATGTTGCGATAATATAATTGTTTACAGTGATCGTGTGCATGTGTAACGTCCTGACGCTCGACGCGTTTTTTTAATTTTAATTTTGCTTTTCACGTAGCAGAAAAACTTTTTCAGGGTCGTCTTTGTTCGGCGAATACTCGGAGGCGGTGTCATGGCGCCCATGTTGACCACTTGGGTGGATTTCCTTGATGTAATTTACTATGGTTAGGTTACCCAAACAATTTTTTTTCAGCAAACAATCATATAGAGAGAAGATGAAAGAGGAGTTTGTTGTGGCATTTTGGTCAATATTTTAATGGTGATGTAAATTTTTTCAAATTCGAAGTTGGCCTTATTTATACTCAAATTATAGGAAAATATGAACTTTCCTATGAGCAAAGCCTAACACGGTTAGGATTGAAAATAACAGTCCTATTGTGAGAAGTCACTGCCTCAACCATCCTCTTTGTCAACAAATCTGATGAATTTGTTGTGAACTTTTGGTGAATTATTGAGAAAGGTGAAGATTGCCTTGTCAAATAAATTGATCATTCTTTAAATTCAAGGTAGAGGTTTTTTATACTTGAATTCTGGCGAAATGTATGAACTTCCCATTTAATGAAGACAACTTTATACTTGATATTGTGAAAGGTCATTTCCAGAGATAAGATTTCCCCGAACATTCACCTCATCTGTTCATCTTGTCACATTGAATTCCTGGTCGTATTTATCATTTGTATGTAGCTGTTGAAATGGACACAATTCATCAGGAAATATGTTAATTAAGTATGATCACAAAGAAGACAAGATTTTTTAAGAGGCGTTAAAATATTGACTAATTAACCTGTCCAGAACATATACTACGCGATGGAAGACTCAACAACGAAAACAATATCGGATACTGAAAAACAGTCTGCCTGAATCATCATGATGCATGATCTAGACCTTGAAGATAGCATAAGAGTTCAAAAACATCAACTGATATCGTCGTTGTAATCGTCGTCTTCGCATTGTGCTAAATAGCGCTGGCGTAGTACGTCGGCTAACTTACCCACATAAACAGAATCAATAGATTAAATTCATATTCTGCTCGCTGCCCGTGTATTTTTGGTGTCTATATAGCACTAATGTTACGATACAACATCAACATGGTGTATTACATTAGAATAGGTTGGATAGAATGGAGGCATGTGGATTACGATTAGGTGATGAACATGACCTCGTAATATGTGGGAGTGAATAGGTATGGTATCAACAAATCAATCGACAAAAATTTGTATCATTTTCTTACATACCTTGGGTAGGTGCAGAGACAATAAAAGAGAGAGATGTGGGTGTAATCGACGAAAAATCTGCATTTATGGAGGTTATTTGAAACGATATAGACCTTTGAATGGTAGAGGACCGACTCTGCAAGATCAGATTGCGTAATCAGTTGTGAATACCTAAACGAGACTGCGAATTCAAACCGTGTAATCGACTCGGAATTAAAATATGCTGGAACGCGTGTTCGTGGGGATTCGCAGCAGGACTAGATGAGCGTCGCTGATTGGTAATTATGGCGCGTGATTCGCCAATTCACGTTTCATTGTGAGTACAGAGAGAAATCACAGTTTAGGTACACGAGTGTGTACTGTGTAGACTGTTGTGCGATGGATTGATGGTGTAGAGCATTCGCTTTCGGGCACTGTAATCACGGTAATAACCTTTAGGTTTCATCTACCTCTAACTGAGCAACTGTTTGACAAGTACGAGGTCAAATGTGGATAAATATTGGCGTATTATAATAACAGAGCTTAGTTGACGATTGCTATCTTTATGACGTTTTGTTCACCAAAGGTTTACATAATAACAGACGATGCTGAATCTGCTTCTTAATAAAGGTGATATAAATTTTTGCACCTTGAATGGTGTGTGATGTATTGACTAATCGAAGGACGCAATGACATACTGTTGTTTTTCCACTTTCGATCAATATGCCGAGAAAAATAGTCTAAAGAAGATTGTGATCGTCGTAGTGTATTAAACGTAGCATTAGGTATGGTAGGAAGCGATTGTGTAAATTTCCTGAATACACTCGTCCAAGCGTACACTTATTTAACCTCTACCTTGGCGAGCATTTCATGTAGCTCGGATGTACACTCGTATTACGTCATTTACGCGTTATTACGTGGCTCGAACGGCAGGTCGTTTTTCGTGCTGTAATAGTACACCTTGGCCATAGAATATTTGCCCTTGTTTTGCATTATCGTCATAATGTAGTTTCGAAGCCAGCCTCTCTTCGTGTATTCTTCTAGCCAAATTGGCCATTCGTGATTTTTTTTTGCACTTCTAGTTAAAACACCTTGCAACGTTACACGATATTATACCATCCTAGTTGTACGCAAATCGATCCTTGATTACCAACTATAACCAAAGAACCGTTACTTCCTCGAATGGCTGAGAATTAGGCAACAGGTTCGTGTATATAACTAGTAGACCGGATTTGGGTGGGTATTGGGTTTCGGCAGTGTACCCACCATCGTCGTTTCATGCTGAAACAGAAATTATAGTGTGCCAGCTTTTTCATATAGCTAATTTGAATGGTCAAGATGATGGAATGCAGTATTGTATAATAGATGTTCAGGTTCAGCTTGTTTCCTCTTTTTTTCTTCGTCGTCGTTGTGATTCGAGCAAGTTTTGTGTAATGTGTACTTTTGTGCGAATATTCAACAAGTATCTATAGGCACGTTCGTCCTTTGGGTAATAGCATTGTGTCATGGTTCACCAAAAATTAGCCTTGTTAAAGTACGGTTCTCAGTGTGGTCATTCGTACTTCCGTCTTTGTACTGTGATTTTTCTGCAGTTGTGTGGTTCATGATTCATCTTGTATTAGCAGATCGTTCAGAGTTAAGAATAATAAGCAACTGAACGGACAAAGAAACACATTTTTTAAAACCGTTGAAATTTCTCTAATTTTGTTGTGTAATGGTAGCAGATCAGTGGTTTCTGAATTTTTTAAAACCATCCAAATTTTTCACACAGGTTCTTCATCAAGTTCATCAATCTCTCAAAGTTTTTTATTCACGCATAATATAGTTGATTAAGATGCTCAAGCATGTACAAAGAAGCTAGAAGCTTAATTATTTTTTAGCAACATCAAAATTTCTCAATTTTTTTGTTAACGGTAGCAGAGCTGTGGTTTCTGAATTTTTCCAAACCATACAATACCCCTATTGTTTTTAATTTGTTGAAATTCAAATTTTTTACTGATGGTAGCAGAACAGTGGTTTCTAAACGTTTCCAACACAATACTCTGTTGCTTTTGCATTTACAAGACATTGAAATTGCAAAGTACTACATTATCACAGAATTTTTCAAATTTTTTATGAACTTAAACCTCAGAATCATAGCATTAGAACTGTCAATTAAAACATTTAAGACAAGATTGTAGTACCTGATTCATAAAAATGACGTAGTCATGGTCGCTTATTGATTCAAAAGACATTGCTTCTCTGCTCAGATGAAATTCTTTCGCTTTGGTAAAACAACCAAGATGCATTCACGAGTTCACCTACACTTATCTCATTATAAAAGAGGCTTCGTTCGAGTTGTGTAACCAATTTTGAAAATTTAAATTCGTGGTACATATTTTTGGAGTTCTCCATTATACTGTATAGCTCGTTCATCTGGTAAACCTTCAGTTCTTCACGCATCAAGCGCATCGAAAAATTAAACGGTATAGAGAAACTGGCACTTGAAATGGAAATGAGACAAGAGGCAAGGTGTGCAGTACATTAGGTATACTCACATGCCATATGAGGAATACTGTGAAACGTTATGCGTGTATAGATAAAGATAAAAGGCGAGCAAAATACACATAGAAGATGAATGACCTCGATGATCGAGGGAAACATTGACCTTGAAAAATAAGAGTAAAGTCATAAGAAAACATGGGATATATTGCGGTAGCGACGTAGCGTTATTATTCAATCTGTAAACAATACCGAATATTACAGAAGATCTTTTGTACACTGATGACCGAAACTAGATAAAATCGGTTGGTTTAAAAAAATACAACCTCGACATCACCAGTCACGAAAATTGTTCGTATAACTGTTCACTTTTGAACAGCTTCTCTAAAAATGTTGAGCCAGTTGTCGACATACATTCTAGCGTACATATTTTGTCGTGCCTGCGTTCGTGTACTTGTGTGGGGATATGTGTTATGCGTTTGGCAAGTTCTATGACCTAGTTCATGTTATTACCGCCTTTCTACCACTTCTCTCTGGTCTGAAGACGTATCTTTTTAGTAGTACACATCCGTGTTGACGTTGTGTCCATGTGTGCAGCATGTACATACGTGTATTATAATCGAGACATGCGGCGATGGTAATGGACATAGTTGGAATGCTCGTTCGACCGTTAAATCGTTGTCAAGATGAGCATTTCCTTCGAAACGGAAAATTTCATGTAGAAATTTTCCGCCGATAATTTCGTAATTTACATTCTTAATGTTTTGATACAACTGCACGTGGTGTCGTCGTCTTCAAATTAGCAATTTTATGCATGCAGATTACCTCCTTACCCCTTTCTGTATGCGGTGGCTTTTGTATCGTATTGTTGTTTCCACTTGCCCTATGTAAGCGATTACGTCAAAGACTGTAGAGCATTTATCGAACTTTAACCTAGTCAAGAGTATCGTACTTCAAATTATGTTCTGTGACATTTTTCACCTAAATTGATTTGTTCTTTTGAGAGGAGGGGGATTCCAATGGTTTATCTATAAGTATTTCTATTGCTTAAAAAAGCAATGGAACCATATGCGTGTTAATTTGAATATTCACAAGGTAGTGCTGGGTCTATGTTCTTTAGAGGCACTTGTCAACCATTCTTGTGAATGTTTCGGTCAAAGAACCTGAAAATTCTTTACATAATTACTCATATTTACCATAAACTAATTTATCGAATATTTTCACACACCTCTCCCCTTCTTTGAGAAACTGACAGAATATAATTATGAGTGTTGTTTCCTAATGGTAGCAGAGTCTCATCTCTCATATGGGAGGTGCTATGTTTTCGAATAGAAGTGTTAGGCAGATTTACATGTGAAATAAGATCTAAATCCATTTATTATTATCTAAAGTTTGTAAGCTGTATCCTCAATGTTGAGAATCTCGATTTAAGATCAGAATCTTTAAATCATGAATTTTTTCTTCATTTTAGAATATTCTTCTACTCATAATATGTACTCGGAAGTAAACGACTTTCATTAGTAATTTTTTTTTTAAGCATTAAAAAATGACTAAAAATTTTAAAACAGCAGAAATAAAAACTGAAAAAATTTTGAATAAAAAAAATTAAAAATTGGAAGAAATGAACTAGGCAGTAAAAAATTAAAATTAAATTGAAGGTGACTAAAAGTTGAGAATTGAAAATAAAAAAATAAAATATAGAAAAATATCGAGTTTTTTGAAAGAAAAAAAATTTTAAGTTCGAAAAACCGAAAAAATAACTGAAAAGATGAAAAAAATGGCAGATTGACCTTTAAATATCTTGTTGGACTTTTTGAAAAAAAAAAAAAAAAAAAAAATAGGCTTAATTTAAAAAAATTAAAAACAAAATTTTCAA
>FIZV01010238.1:0-10176 GCA_900050545.1 Trionymus perrisii | reverse complement strand
TTTATATTTTTATACGCGCTCCTATTCCTTCCCGTGTCGAAGATTTTTTTTTTTTTTTTTTTTTTTTTTTTTTTTGAAAACCGACAAGCATACTTGCTTAATATATGTTTCAAATGATATTGGCAACTCCATAAGTATAACGCAATTTCACTGAATGATTTTTTCAAATTTCATCAAGTCCATAAATCTAAAAGTTGTCTAAGCTGGAATAAATTTTTCCAATTTTTATAATGTCTGACAGAATATCTAAAAGTCTTTCGTGATGGAATTTCAGTATGGAATTTGGTCACTTTTTCACCAGGTCGGTCGTCGTAAGCTGCTAAGCGAATAATCTCTGAATTTTTTGGAGAAAAAATTCAAAATCTTTTGAAATGAAAAATAGCTCAATAATTACATATCTGTTTTGAATAAAAAGCATTCTATTTTTGAAAAAAAAAAAAACGTTTTGAAATGCGGAGAGAAAAGTTGTAATTTATTGAAAAAAGAAAAAGTCAGTCTTTTCTGGAGTCAGCGTTGAAAAATTTTTCCGCATTTTTTAACATAAAAATGCTTCAATTTTTGGAGAAATTAATTTTTTTTAATTTGGAGTAAAAATCGTTTAATTTTGTCGGGGGATTTAAAAAAAATATTTTTGCAGTAAAAAACATAATAATATCTAGTTGTACCTAAAGAATTCTCTCAATTTTCTTAAGTAAAAATTTTTGATAAGAAAAATCTCAATTTCTTTCAGAAAAAAAACTCTAAATTTTTTTTTAGAAAAAATTCCAATTTTCTGAGAAAAATATCCCAGTTTTTTATAAGTATCTATTATTGTGAAAAAATCAATTTTTCATTTTTTATTTTTATTTATTTTGAAGAAAAAATCTCTTAATTTTTTTGAGAAATTGTACATGTTTGAAAAAAAAAAATTAAAATTTTTCGGAATCAGCATGAAATTGGGAAATTACAGAAAATCAGAAAATTTTTATTTAAAAAGTCAGAGAAACACAAAAAATTGTATAATGTTATTATGTATTATTAAAATAAAGAAAATTGGACATAAAAATGAAATATTAATACGTACTCAAAAACGTTATGAAAATTTAAAAAAAATGATTACCGCAATTTTAAAATGTTGAAAAAATTAGAAGAGCCAGAAAAATCTCAAATTACAAATAATTTTCCAGAAATTCGTTTAAAAACAATTTTTCAAAAGTTTGTCCAACACAAATTCTTCAAAATTATTTTATTCGAGGGAAATTTTTCAAAATTGAAAATGGAAACTTTACGACACTCAATTTAAAAATTTAGGAATAATTGAAATATTGTAAAATGGAAAAATTTAAAAAAATTAATATTTGAAAAAATTGAGAAATTACAGAAAAATGAGAAATCCGAATGCATTAAAAAAAAAAGTGTAATAGAGAAATCATGAAAAATTGAAAATTTTCAACAGTCTTAAAATTTGGAGAAACTAAAAAAAAAATCCTAAAAATTGAAAAGTTTGGAAAACTAAAAAACTATGAATATCCAATTAAAATGCCTACGTGAAATTTAAGATAATATTACAAAATCTAAAAAAAAATAATGATAATAAATAGGTTTCAAAAATATGTATTTAGGTATTTAAATGGAATTCCCCCTAAGATGTTTTTCATGAAACGTGCTCGTACTCGTATATTTAAATGACCACCATGTTATCTGCTTACATAGGCTATTTCTATCAAAAATCTCAATTAGGCACTATCATTGTCAGGCATACAAATCATTAAAATTTTGCTTTTCTAATTGCTAGATATAATTTTAATGAGTTTTAATCACGTACATCGTTATAATTACTGAAGTTGAGGGGAGAATCTGTTTTTAACAGATAAAAATCATAAATTTAAGAAAATCGGAAAAATATATGTACCTAACTACTTTCATAAAAAAAAATTAAAAACTAAAAAAATTAATTAATTGTGAAAAGTTGTAAAAACTTCAAAACATAAAAAAGTATGAATTAGAAATCGAAAATTTTCAAATAGGAGGGTAATTATGATGTTATTTCTGCAAAATTGAACTTATTTTCTTATTGTTAAAATTTTATTAGCAATTAAAAAAAATTAAAATTCGATCCATCTTTTGTGTAATTTAAATCTTTATGTATAATTTTTTTTTTTTAAATTAAAAAAAAGGCCAGTTTGATTCAATTTTTAATTTTTTTCATTCGGCAAATTCTTCCATTATTTTCCAATAACTTTCAGTTTTTTATTTACTTTCATGCTTTTATTTTAATAAATTGCACTTACTCACAAAAATGGAAAAAGGACCAAAATCAAGTAAATTTAAACTGCTGACAAGGGAACCTCTGGCAAGTCGTCAACTGAGATTGAGCTGAAATTTGGCTCCCTGAAAGTGCACTTCGCTCAGACTACAGCTAAAAATGCTGATTCTTGTATTTTTTTGCAAATTCAAAAATATTGAAGTCAGCTTTTGCTGGAAGCTCCAGATCACTTCGAAAATAATCGTAATCTACTCGGGGGTTCTACCTTTTCAGAATTTTATCCCAAAATTTACAATTTTTGCAAATAAATCATTATTTTTATCAATTGGTCATTTTCATTATTTATTTGTCAAAAATTCGCCAAAAATCGAAAAATCAATTTCAGTTGTTCAAAATTTGGTTCTGAGGCCTGGATATAAGATGCTCTTTCGGTGAACATAATTTCAACTCGATCGAAGTTGACTAGTTGCCAAAGGCTCCCTTGTCAGCAGTTTTATTTTTGTAATTTAGCTGATTTTAACCCTCTTCAATTTTCAATTTTTGTTAATTTTTAATCTTACTTAATTTATTAATTTTGTCATTTTTTGAGTTTTCTATTCAAGTGTAAACAGGGTGTTTTTTTTTCCAATTTTCATCAATTTTGTAATTTCTTTTTCAAGTTGTCAGTTTTTTGCAATTCTGATGATTTCAAGGTAATTTTAAAATATCCAATATTATTATTAGTATAAATATTTTTTAGTGATAGGATAATTTCGTTTCAATATTTCTTTTGGAAGAGAAGAGTTGTAAGAGGTTTGGTATTTTGGTAAACAATTTATTTAAATAAAAATTGTAAATTCTTGCAAGAAGTTTCTTCAAAAATTGTAGAACAATTTTTTTTTCTTTTGAGTTGTGTAGGATGTTAGAGACAAATTCGGGGTAAAAATAAGACAAAAGTAGGTATCGTAAGAAGATAGATTTTTTTTCCTTCTATGGAGAAGAACAAAGGTCAAAAACGTGAAAAAGTATAGCTTATTCCGAAAAACAAAACCAAAAAGAACAATTTGTGTGCAACATTACGAAAGAGTCGAGTCACCGAGTGATTTCACCATTGTATAGTAATTGCCCTACGTTAATGACCGTTCATCAATCAACCACGGAATTGCTGGTTTAAGACATCTCGAGAAATAGGTTACACATCGCGACCGCAATCCCCTCGAGTAGATGATCAACCCGCAGTGAAATTTATTTGTTGACATTGCGCTAATTTCGAGCTGAACTGGCGAAGGTGCGATTAACGGAAACGATCAAATTGAGATGTTCCGTGCTTCTTCTTCTTCCCATCCTAATGGTCGTAAAAACGCATTGTCACGTGAAGGTTTGCACTGCTGAGGTATTTTCGCGTACCTTGGCTAACTAAGTATAGATAGATACTGTCTAATTTTTTAGGATAAAAAATTCGTTAACCATGTGGTACATTTTTGCATTCGTCGTATTCGTTTGAAAATAAAAATAGATACCATAATTCAATTTACGAAACGTTTCGAAAAAAATCACGCGTTGCCTTCATGACGTAATAATTTTCAACTGTGTGGTAAATTGCACGTGTATGTAGATGTAGTTCTGCGATTCGGCGTATGGATATACTCGTAGTAGAGTAGATGTGCAAGAAACTAGACTAGACAGATATAGGTGGAGGTACCTCTGGTACTTTCTCTTTTTCCATCGACGATGATTTCGTTATAGCGAAGCCGGTTTTTAGCCATAATAGCGGTAATAGAGTTACGATGAGTGGTGCGGCGCCGGCGGGGTGCTGGATGTCAAGTATTACGTGTACCGGTCCGCGTGTACCAGGTACCTGTTCCTCGCTAGTGTGAATGAGGGTTTTTAATGCCCTGCGAGAATGCGAAATTCAAATGATGATCTCGAGTATTTCCAAAACGGTGTGTGGTATCTTCTGCGATCGTTTACGACCACTGTAGTAGAGCTGAGATGTAACCTGATGAAGCTCAGCAGTCAGCACAGAAGATGTAATCGAACATCGAACGACGATCAGCTTCCAGGTACTTGATCCAGAAATCGGTTTGGAGTCAAGGTCGCGATGACCAAGATTATCCAATTTTTTGGGCACAAATTGTTAAAGAATGTGGTCTTCGTCGTGGATTCCCAAAGTTAACGAAAGAAATGATTTCCAATCGTGATGAGAATTTAGAACCCAGATAGGTACTTAATTTTTACGCACGAGTACGAACGTTCAAGTTTACGTTTTTATTAGCACCGGGTACTATTTACTCGTATTTCATTCATGGTGGCTGGATTACCTACTACTCGGACTCTATAAAATAGGTCATCGACGCGAGGACGTTTAGCAACGCAGCACGTAACGTGCATTTATGCGTAAAATCTAAAATTGAATTATGCAAACTCTTTTACACGCTCTTACCTAGACTGTGCTGTAAATTAACTCGGATGACCCTTCGTCAACGCGGCTACAAAGAAATTCTATTCTATGTAGTATTACAAAACACCACGAGTAGGCCTACCAGCTATCAAAAGACCAACGAGACCGAGAAGAGAATAAGGAAACTAATACGAATAAATAATAACTCGTAATGCGATAGAAAAAATATATTTCGCATGTACTTATACAGGTCGCAAACGTGTTGGACTTAAAATGCGATTAAATTAAATGATAAGATGATACGTGCACGGGTTACGTAACTGGTAAAATGAGGTGAAGATGCCCCACTTTTCAGACCCATATTAAATTGGTAGCACTTTTCCCCAAATTTGACGTCATAGGCTTCTGGCGAATAGACCTTATCACATTTTTGGTGGCAATAGGACTATTTTTCTGTGATCTGTGATTTTAAAGGGCTCAAAATGTCAGCAAAATTTGACATTAAAAGAGTAGCAGAATCATTGAATAAAAAACATTGTTTCAACCAAGAAAAGAAGTGAGCTGGCAAAGACTATAGTTGTACAATTCTTTGCAGCCAGGGGTGAAGTAAGGGGGACAATGGTGAAACATCCCCCTGGCGCGTTGGAGTTGGCAAAAATTGGCAATTTGAGTGTCAAATTGGCAAATTGGCATTGTTGAAATTTTTGTAACTGAAAAATAATTAAAAATAAAATAAGTAATGGGCTATTCCTTTATCCTGCTCGTAAATTAAATTTACATACTAAAAATTGACAAATTTTATTTAAGAAAAAAATATATAGGTACAAATTTTTTAATGCTGATTCCAAAAAAATTAGGCAATTTATTTTCAAATGAGTTGATTTTTTTTTTCAAAAATAATCGACTCGTGTCAGTAGATTTTTTTTTAGAAAAGTTGATAAATTGTTTTTCTCAAACAAACCCTAGTTCAAAAAGAAATTCTTTGTTCCTAAAAGTGTCTTTAAATAACATTTAATTGATCGATTGAAATTTTTCAAAATTTTTTTGAAAAATTTCAAAATCCTGCCAAAATTTTGAATGATTTTACAAAAAATCCTTTTAAAAATTTTTAATCAAAGTTGTTCAAAGCTTCTGAAGAAATTCAATAAACTAATCAAAAAATTTTCACAACAACTTCCACGAAAAATTCTACTTTTTTCTAAGGAAATTCTTGCCTCAAAATTTTTTCGAAAAAATCTTATCGAAAATGAGTTAAAAGTGTACAAAAATTTGTTCTTCAATTTTCGCATCAAATTCATAGGTACTACCTAGTTCTGTTCAAAAATAATTTTTTTTTAATTTAAAAAAAAAATCAAAATCCTTCCAAAAATGATTTTACAAAAAAGAAAAAAAAATTGAAAAACCAAAATTTTTTAGAACTTATGAAGAAATTCAAAAATCCTATCAAATTTTTTAAAAATCAGGTTCCATAAAAAATTCTTAATTTTTTTTTCAAGAAAATTCTTGTCATTTCTAAATTTGATCTTATCGAGAAGTAGAACGAGATTCTTAGGATAATTTTGGTTGTTTCAAAAATTTCGAACGAATCGAACCTCTCTTCTGCCTACAATTTCACACAAAACGTTTCAGAATCTATGATTTTTATGTGTTTTATGCAAAATTGGAGAGATGGGAAGAGTCCAATCGAAGTTTTCTTTATGAGCAAAATTAACTATTCCAATGATCTTAATCTACAACTTCTGTTTGAAAAATTTTCCAATTCAGATCTTAGGTATAAAGATAGAGAGATCTTTGACATTTGGAAAAATAGACCCACTGCTCATTAAAAAAAAATCTTTTGACAGAATTTTTGTGCTGGATACGGTCGAAATTGACCGAAATTGTACGAAAGCTGTATTTTCGTGAAAATTTGGTCGAATTCGCGAATGCTCGATTGTTTTTATCATTTTTTTTGGTTTTTGTCCAAAAAAATCATTTTTTTATCATTTCGCCCTGTCTAAAACTTATTGTAATAATTTCTTAAAAGATTATTCCTTTAGATACCTCTTTTGAGAAAAATTAATCGCTTCCAGCTCTCATTTTTTTTCTTCAAATATTTCTCTCTTTTTTGGTAAACTTGCACGAGTAAAAATTGAGCAAAAATATATTACACTGTCTATAATAATTTCTATTTGTAGCAAAATAGAATTCGGTTATAGTATTCAAAAACGAAAATCACCGAACAAAACCGAATACGGTCGAAGTTGACCGAAATTGTACGAAAGCTGTATTTTCGTGAAAATTTGATCGAATTCGCGTTTGTTCGATTATTTTTGTTAATTTTTTTGTTTTTTGTCCAAAAAAATCATTTCAGCTCTCGCTTTTTTTTCTTCCTAATATTTCTCGAAATAATAATGAAGTTTCCAAACCTGAGAAACAACTCGGCGATATAAAAAAGAAATGTAAAACACTGTCGACTCGAATCACAACTTTATTTCAAGTTCGTAGAAGGCGAAAAAAAAAATCGAATTGTTGGGGAAAAAAGAGGGGCTTATAGAAATTCGCAGCGCAAAACTCGTTCTCAACAAAGTGGTCTTCATTTGCATTATTTCAAAGGTACACGAAACCATAAAAATTCATAAGATTGTCGGAAAAGAAAAGAAAGGAAAAGAAAAAAGAAATCGAGAGTATTCTAATTTTTTATTGTATATTAAAAGTGTATTCAAAAGGATGATCTGTTCAAGGTCTGGATATTATGCAGAATCAAGTTTTACGTATTATAAAATGTTGAACGGAGCACAGACGAGGCGCGTTCAAGAAAATATAAATAATCATGTCGAGCTGCAAGAGAAAGTGAAATCTTGTGTTTTGTTTTGAACATAACACGAAGTTCGGAAATATAACTCCGTTTTTATCTTCCGTGTGTGGTAACAGAGCTATGACTCGTTCTCGGAGGGCCTTTGGGAAGGAAGTGGATTGGATGACCAGTTTGGTTGAAAATGATGGAGCTTATGAAGGCTCTTAGAATCTATTTGGGTAATTTTCTTATGAAAAATTTGAAAAGAAAGTCGAGTTAATTTGACGTGTACAAGGTTTTTAGCCATGAAATTACGCGGTGCTGGTAATTTAATTAATAAATTTTTATCGAGTCTTTTGTACGTAGGCAGGTAGTAGGTACTTATATCAAGTGTTTATTTTTTCATTTCTTTACTACGTGCAATGTCCCAACTACGATATAAACGAGACATTCTGAATTAATCAGCTCATTTAATAATTTTACTATCGAACTTATTACTTTTATGTAAATTAGCTTAGTTAGCTTGACTCTTAATGGATGAGAAAAAATTTCATTTTCGTTTTGAGAACCCCCCCCCCAAGTTCAATTTTCGCAATCATCTGGCTGCAGTATACGATGAACTCGTGAAGCAATTTTTTAATTACCATTACCGGATAATTTAACACGAATGAAGCTGAGGAGTGTGATAAGAAAAAAGGTGCCTCGGATGAAGGCGAATCACGAGTTTGGACGGTGTCAAGGAAAAATGCGAGATTTATCGACTGGTTTGCCACAGTAGCGTAAAATAATCTTCATCTGCGAGTTCATGGTGTGCCATGTACCATAAGGCAGATGCAATTTTTCTTTCTCTCATTTTACCTGCCTACTTTTAACTCTGCGGTATACACGTGCGCTTTACATGCGAATTATTTTCACTCGCGGTGAAGATGAGTAATGGCGGATTCACTAGGGTGAAGGATTCCGACGAGTTGTAAACTTTACTTCAAGTCTTAATTAGTAGTTATGTAGGAATTGAAGCTCGCAGCGTTTTGATTTTTAAAAAAATGTTTTTGAGAACGAGATGAGACCCAAGGACAAGATTAGCTGGAGAAATTCCGCTGCAAGAGTTGTCCACGAGAAAATTCATGGAGACTGTTGAGTGGTTGGATTTTTTTTTCTCAAGTTCGCACACGTGTTTGTAGTTCGTAAAATTTCTTTTATTAACGATGCAGTTTTATATTAAATTTCCATCAACTTTTTTATTTTCATTCGTTTGAAATTTTTTTATTGGTCGTAAATGTGGAGAGAATTTGAAGAATAAGACTTTTTGAGAGATTTTCTCGTGTCATTCTTGTGTGGCGTGAATAGTTTACACGAGTCCTTAAGAAATTCCCTGAAGAATTCTGTTTTGAGACGAAACTTTCTAAAAAAGTCGCCAAAATTAGATCTAAATTGAAATTTTCTCATTAAAAACTTTTCATGGAAAAATAATTTTTTTTTAAAAAAGAAAAATTACCTAAAATTAATTTTTTCCCCATTTTTTTTTAATGCTCGTGAATTTTTCTTTCAAAATTTCACATTTTCTTCATTATTTAAAAAAAAAATTCTCATTAAAATTTTGAAAAAAAAATTTCAATAACTACTTTTAAAGTTTCATTTTTAAAAAATCTCAAAAAAAACTGTGGAAAATTTTATTAAATTATTTTTTGAAAATTCCTTCAGAAATCTTGAATAATATTTGTTGAAGAAATTTGCTAAAAATACCGACTTTTTAAGAAAAGTCGGTAAAAAAGCATACCTATTTAAAAATAATTTCCAATTATGAAAATAACATTTTCTCTTTAATTTCTATTGATGATTTTAGGAAAATCTGTTAAATACTTAGTTCTCAATTTTTTAATAAAAATATTCTCATGATTTTTTTTTTTTTTTTTTTGAATCTCACATTATTTTTTTATAAGTTTTTTTTTTTGAATTTTTCGGAAGAAATAGATTTCAAAAAAACTATCTATAAAAAATTTACCATAAAAATTTCTGATGAGAATTAATTTTTTTTTGTGTAAAACTGTCATTTTTCTTCACTTTTTCTTTTAAAAATTTCCCTCTAAAATTTTTAGAAAATTTCCAAAAAAATCTGGGAAAATTTCTATTTAAAAATCTCCATGAACTCCATCAATTTTTTTAAAATTTTCCGAATAGCTTTTGTTCAAAAAACTAAAACAATGTGGAATAGAATTACGTGAAAATTCGTTTCAACAAATTCCAAAAATCATTTTTTACAAAAATTACTTTTTTTTTAAATAAAAAAATTTTCTTAAATTGAAAAGGAATTTTGCCGAAAATCTTATTTTTTTCACTACAAATTAACTTACGTGGAGATTTAAAATCACATCTTGAAAGTGTTTTACACAAACTTGAACATATTTTTTCACTTTAACGATTTTCAAAATTGATATCCATTGGTTTTTACGGACAAGGTTATTCTGGCCTGAAGGTTATTTCTTATTTGTATATAAGACAAAATTTGAACGACACAGAATCAACGCAGAGTTTAAGAAAAAATTTTTAAAAACTTTGTCATTAAAAATTATTTTTAAAAAAATTTATTTTTTGAGAATTGCTGATAAAGTGATAAAAATTAAAATTTTCTCAGTACCTACCTAATTTTATTTTATTATTATTATTTTTTTTTTTTTGAGAAAAATGCTCATGAATTTTTCTTTTAAAATATCACATTTTCTCATTTTTTTTCAATTATTTCTCTTTAAAATTTTGAAAAAAATTTTCAAAATATTT
>FIZV01010224.1:0-14618 GCA_900050545.1 Trionymus perrisii | reverse complement strand
GTTTCTTAAAAATTCAATAATTTTTTAAAATTGTTCAGTTTTTGAGAAAATGAGAATTTTTATAAAATTATGATTTTTGAAAATTTTGTAATTGTTGTACCTAAAGTTAATACCTACCTGATTTTTGTGAATTAGAATTTAAAAATTAAAACAATTTTGAGAAATTTGATAGTTTAAAAAAATTTTAAGAATTAAAAAATGAAATAATTTTTGAATATTTCTCAGTTTTTAGGAAAATAAAAATGTTTAAAAAATGATGATTTTTGAAAATTCTGTAATTTTTGTAAAATCGATCATTTTTGTGAAATATAAAATTTCAGAAAATTTAGCAATTTTGAGGAATTTGATCATTTTTAAAAAATTTTAGTTTTTGAGAAATAATGACAATTTTTAGAAATTTTAAAAAAATAGTGATTTTTAAAAATCCTGTAATTTTTGTAAATTGAAGAATTTTAGGAAATTTAGCGATTTTGAGAAATTTGATAAGTTTTGGGCAATTCAACAGCTAGTTTTTGAAAATGTGAAAAAATACTTTGAATTAAAAAAAAAAATAGTAGTTCTTTAAAAAATTCAACTGTAAAATCTTAATTTTTTGGAATAAAAATATTTCTCCAAATTTTAAATAAAATACTTATGCTAAAAATCTTCGAATTTTTGTGTAGTAAAAATATTGACTAAATTTTTTAGGGGAAAATATTTTTACATTCAACATTGAAAAATTTTAAATTCTCGACCTGTTCGAGAAAAAAATCAATCTACACTCTAAAAGGTTCAAAAGTTGGCGGGCCTGTATCCACTTACGTAGATAATTTATTCGATACGATACAATTTTGAAACTTTATTTTACATTTTAGATTCGATTAGGATATACACGAGAGAGAAGAATCCTCCAAAAAAAATTTTCAGTAATGTATCAAATGTACTAAATAACAATAGCATTTCGTGGAAGCTTTTGAAAAGAACAGACCAATCGAATTGTTGCAATTGCGAAGTTGAAGAAGAATCACCCAACAAAGCAAACAAGGATAAAAGTAGAGAAGAAATTGATAAAAGTGGTGATAAGGGTGTTGATGAAATCGAAAATATTTGAAAATAAATAATTAAATATTTTGTATCATTTTCCCTCGACTTTAACCATGTTATTGTAAAAATGGAACAAATACAAATGGTCATTTTTTTCATTTTTTATATTACTTACCTATGTATTCGTTCTTTATATTTTGAACACTTTTACTTCTCAAGTTTTCATGTAGTTCCCATTAAAATACCACAAAAATTACTCTCATAACTAAGTATAATCGTTGCAACATAAAACAACCCTTTCGTTCAGGTTTCAGTTTCACGTCTTTTCGCAATACATATTGTAAACTGTAATAACTTAAATTAAAATGGCACGTTCATTTGTTTTGGAACAGAACTGAAGAAAGATTTTATCTTTGTTTTGAACTTGTGATGCATTTTACATAACGAAAACGGATCGACCCTGTCATTCATAGCCAAAATTTTAGTACCTATTTGTATTCAGCACAACAAACAATAGCAGCAAAATCAATTTATCAACTTGATTCGAATGGAACCTGGCAACTGTCACCTGAGAAAAAAAGTGAAATAAGTATAAATTGCAGTAGTTCTGAGAAAAATGTCTTCTTTTAGGCTACCCACTGTGAGTAGTATCTACTATGTATCTACATCTAGTATGCAATGAAATTGGATGAGGAATTTAAAAATTAAAATTTTGTTTATTCAAAACTAACGATATTCTATTTTTTACAAAATCTGAATTAAAAATCAAAAATTAATTTAAATTTAAAATTATTTAAAATTTAAAAAAAAAATAATTTAATTACGTCATCACGACTCAACTTATGCGCGATTCCAATGGAAAAACATTCGATATGGCAACGTCGCTTGTGTTTATTTTTGTATTTGTGTACGACATAAAATAAACTTAACATTCGCCATTGATTTTTACCTGTTGTAAATTTCTCTGTTTGGTGTTTGTTCTTTTATTTAATTGGTGTCAGTGAACATAATTTCACTTATGATTAGTTTCAATCCATGTACATAGTTTTCGCGAAGTGATCGAGTGTTTTCAGCATGCTGGTGAAATTATTTTCATCTGCCAACTGCACCTATGAACTGGTCATTGGAAATCAATAAACCAAAGCCTCAGAGATCTGATCAGTGTACATCACATTATAATCTTTACTCTATTGAATTTCTCTTGAGTGAGTATATAAAGTAAAAATAAAAATTACGTTAAATATTTGTAATTCAAATCGTATCGACACCACAGACCGAGATGTGTGATTTGAAACATAAAATTACAATAATGAACCACTTACTTTCAGTCAGATTAACAAAAGTGAATTCACACTCCATTTCCGTTGTAAATGTATTACTACCAGTCTTCTAGGTGCCAAAATGATTTAGCTAAAATACGTCGTCCTGGATGTATCCCGTATAAGATGAATTTACAACTGAAACAGTTCTTAAAAAAATTCTAGGAAAACGGTTTCAAAGAAGACCGTTTTCAACGGTGGTGTTTGTTTTGATTTTTTTGCCTCAGACATACGTTTTTTTTTTTTTCTCTTGGGTCACGTTCGGAGAAGAGAGAATCGCGGCACTGGTAACAAAAAAGTTTCACATCGCTGGTCTAGTCAATAGACTGACCGACCTTTTTAAGAAGTCGTTCTATGAACAGTCCGAACTCCGTTGAGTTCTTTTGTTTTGGTCTCCAGGATGCTAAAAGCATGCTATAAAAATGACACACGAAGTTTTGAAATGTATTGTCGGCGAATTAATCTCAACCCAAAGAGGGATGTTTTTTAGAAAGCAAAAATTCAGTTGTTCGCGAACGTTAGTCGTGAAACGATGTTCGAATATTGTACTTAGTTTTTAGTTTCTGTGAGACGAAATTGATGTGCAATATTTTCTAAAGTTTTTATGCTTGGTTTTATTAGTTAACCATGTTCCTGAATTTTTTCCTGTTTTAGTGTTTTTCGAGTACCATGCTATACAACTTTGATCGCAAGTGTGATTCATTTCGTGTTTTAAAATGACGTCTGGAACTCCTCCATCGGGTTTGAAATATCCGATTGTTATAAACCGACTGCCTGATGAACCTGGTACGTATTTCGTCTACACTTGAACGTCGCCTACGTCGCGTCGGAATTTTCAATCGAAACTTGTTTTTAGATTTTGATGCTCCTCTCGGTTATGAACCAGAAGGATCTAGCATTTGTGGCGATTTGTTTTCCGAAGACGATAGTTCGAAACCGAGCTCAAGTACGAAATGGTACAACGATTTGCAATCGCTGTTGAACAGCAAAAATGGATTGAAATATCTACAAAAGTATTTAGAAAAATCCAATGTCAATCATTTTCACATGGTGAGGTTCTTTTTCGCTTGCAAAGGCCTGTCGATAGATCCTCAAGCGAAAGAAATCCAACTTAGGGTTATTTTCAAGTAAGCTTATTGGTTTTAATGTTTCAAATGCGCGGTAATTTGATGAACTGTACCATTAATCGGATTCATTTTTGTAGCAAATTTATTCGCGAAAACGTGTTCGAAATTGACAAACACCAACGTGACGCAGTCGTGGCTTATTTTGAAGAAAATAGACGCGGGGAACCGATACGATCGGATATTTTCAACGATATTTGTCATGACATTTGGGAAAAAATGAATACAGAGATGTATCCTAATTTCCTGGCTTATCAAAAGGAAAAAATGGAGAGGTGATTAGAATCATTTCGTTTTGTGTTATTTTTTTGGATCGAAATCAATGTCGATTGTATTTTTGCAGAAACAAACCCAGTTCAAGAAGCAATCACGATTGCAAGAAGTATTTTTTCGAACAATGTCGAAGTTCGCACTGCCAACGAAAACCGACTGATAGAGTGATCGACTCTGCTATGCCACCGGAGCCTGCAGTCTTTTATAAAGATTTGATGCAAAAATTGGAGAAGGTTAAAAACGAAGAAGAAGAAGATAGAGTATGTGCTTCGGTTCAATACCCAAGTTCGTCTGTGTGTTTGAAAAAAAATCTTATTTGTATGTTCTGTTCTTAGACCAAAGAATACAGAAGCCAACCGAACGAGGTTACCCCTCTAAGAGATGTTTTAGCGCGTGTAATCTCGGAAAAAGTTGAAGAATTCAATTACGAAGATATTTTAGGTACATTAATATAATTTAATAATTATTTTTTGCACGTAAAAATGATTATTAATGTGACCTCTATTGTTGTTAGATCAACATATCGACAGAGTATTGCCAGACGAGATCAATGCTTCTAGTAATTATGACTTTCATAAATACTCAGATAGTAAAAAGATTATGCTGGCCAAGAACATGGTTCCTCATCCATACATGGGAACAGGACCAGTTCGCAAAAAAGGAAAAGTAAGTGATCAGGTTGAGGGATCTTATTACTCGCATGGATTCGATGAAACAACGAGAAAATATGTATTTTTTAAGGCTCCCCTTTCTTTGGAAGTCTCTTATATCTGTTTCCAAGGCTCCAATTGAAAATTTTTTCAAACAAAAGTTACAGATTGAGATCCTTGGAATAATTGTGTTCATGATCAGCTGGAACTTCTGTTTGAAATGTTTTTCAATTGGAACCTTAGGTACAGACTACCGAGGTAGGGAGATTTTTCGGAAAGGCAAGTGGATCCTGAGAAAAAATGGCTTTCAAAAAAATAGAATCCCAGTCAATTCTTTTAAAAATGATTCCTATATTACGAGTCAATCGTGAAATCCTTTTTAACTTTTCTATGCCATGAAACTTTCATTTGTGACTGTACTGATGTGTTTAAGTTTGGTTTTATTAATCGATATATTTTTTCCAGGATGTATATTCGATGTTCTCTTCGGATTCTGGTTTCGGTACTGGATACTACAGCGACGATACGAGAGGATCAGATTATGTCCCTTCGGAATATCATCAGCAGCGAAAATCAACCTGGGCCAGCAGACAAACTTTGGCTGATAGTGGCACTGGCATGATTTCGGAGGACGAATATCCTCAGTATAATGAAAAGTAAGCATATTTTTTGAAATTCCATCATATTTTCGATGGTAAAGTCCAGTTCCAAATTTACACGATCAATTTTTTCAAATTCCTGTTACAGATACGACAAAAGAGATAAGTATAGAATGAACCAGGCCGTTGAAACAAATAAATATAGAATGAGCCATTCCAGTGAGACTGATAGGCTCAAAATGACTCACATTAACGAAGGAGATGCCCGTTACAGACAGAACTTCAATACGATGAGTAATAGAGGTAATAATCACCATCTATGACTCGACTAAGCCAAAATTGTACTGGAAATTAATTAATTTGACGTTCGTTTGATTATTCCACAGGTCGTCACAATTACATCAACGATATTCCTTCGGTATCAATGAACTCGTTACATTCCTCCGACTCATACGCTCAAGTAGAAGAGGAACGAAGACGCAAGCTTCGTAACGAAATGAGAATCAAGCTAAAATCGCCATCTTGGTAAACTAGCCTAATCCTAGACCACCATACTGTTGGTGTAGCTAAGGTGAAACTAAAAAATTGCTAATTTTTCAGGACTGATAATCCTTACCAAGGCCAAGGTAACACTTCGGCGTATTCGAAACATTCGTGCAAGATGGAAAGCACACAACACCGAGTCGAAGATTTCGGGCATACCACGGTTGTTTATAACTTTAGCGACGAGAAATTGCCATACCGTGTCAAAGTGCCTGGAAATCGTATAACGTTGAAGCAATTCAAGGAATTTATGCCTAAAAAGGGCAATTACAGGTGAGCTATTTTAATTCATTACGAGTGTGGTTTTTTAAAAAGTATCATTTTTAATAAAACGTTTTTCTGTTTAGGTACTTCTTCATTACGCCTTGTGAGGATTTAGGCGCCGTCCAAGAAGAAATTACCGACGAATGTCGTGTATTGCCTTTGTGGGAGGGTAAAGTAGACGCTCGGATTAAAACTATTAAGTAACAATTTTCGGGAAATAAGGTGCTAATTTTTCTTAATGATTATTTTTTAATTAAATACGCATTTTTCTTCATTTAATTTTAATTTTAATATACTTTGATAGGAACGAAGGAGGTACTTAATATTTTATATGTGTGTGTCGAATTGTGTTTTGTATTAAATTACGATCTGTTCATTAACTTTCATAAATTATTTATTATCGCCGAATTTTTTCAATTTCATATTTTTATGTTTACGTTTTTCAAATGATCGTGTTTTACGTGTGTTTTTTTTTTGTCATTGTTTTTCGAAACAATTTTGTTGACAATCATGTATCTTGATGGCAGGCTAGTTCTGCTTGTAGTATTTGATTGGATGCGTCAGCTAATTACAGTATTTTTGAGCTTTTTTAAAATAGTTGTTGTTGTTAAGAATTATGTGTTATTTTAAAATATTGTGCCTTCTTTTGTGATGTCAATGTGAATGTTGTCTCTGTAAGGAATTTATGGTAACATTTACAGTAATAAAATCATACATTATTATAGCAATACTCACTTGTTGTGTTGTTTTGACCTTTCGCATGTTGAGCCGAGTCTTTTTCTGGCAACTTTATGAAATTTTAAGTTCTGAGGTGAATGAAACTCGTGAATTGAGGTGATATGTGGGTGGTAGATCGAGGTAGGTAAGGTACTAGATAGCCCCCCACACCCGCCCCCCAAAGAAACATCGATGAAGTGAACATTTTTTTAGAACTTTAGTTTTGAATTACATGTACTTGGTTATTTTAAATTTTGCTAAGAAAAATTGAAAACTCACCACCTTGTAATCAAGATTCATTTAAAAACTATTTTGAATGAAACTTATTTATTTATTTTATTAAATTGAAAAAAAAAAAAATTTCTTAGAAAAAGTGGGTGGTAAAATTTATTTTTCAAAAAACAAAAAAAAAATGAATTTTTCATTAAAAACTTATTTAAAAATCTATTTTCATTTTTTTCAATTTTTATTTTTTACACCAATAATTTTTAGTAACAAAAAAAAACAATATCAAAGTTTAAAATTTTTCTGAAAATAAATAAGTTATAATTTTTTTCAATTTCAAAAAAAAAAAAAATGGGAGTTTTTGAATTAAAAAAAAAAAATAAAAAAAAGCTTACCTCCTTACATAAATTATTACCACCCAAATGGGCTTCGAGTAGATTCACTATTCTCAACTCCTATGCCTTTATTCAAATTATTATTTTATCGAAGATGCTATTCACGCAGGTAAAAAAGTGATAAACAATAAACAAGTATTAAGATATATTTGAAAATTTGAATAAAATCTCAACAGGCTCAGGTATCAAAAAATACACAAGTACAAGTAGTGAACATTTTCAGAATGTACAAGTTCGTAATAAAATTTGAAAAAAAAAAGACAGAAAAGGTGATACAAAAGTAACATAAAGAATTGGGTTACTCTACGTATCGCCTATATGACAAACAATACCAAACTGTACAATCACCATCGAGAGATAAACGAGGGTGGTCACAAAAAAAACTACTTGAAGAATTTGTTGAAAATTAAAGAGTTACCTCTTTTCATGAAAATAATAGTTTTTTTTTTTGAGTTTTTAAGGAGCGTCCTAGACCTGCCCTTGAACTACTCTAAGCGATGTATAAAAACATATTAATGTCGTCTTCGTCTCGTTTCATGTAACGATGCTCGATCAACCACTCTATTTGTTCTTTAATCATTTTTTTACTTGGCAGGAACATGTTTTTCAGTATATCTACGAGTTCCTTTTGTAGCTGGACGTTCGATAACCTTTTGCGAGTTTTTAGAATTTGTATGATGGCTTCCTGCAAATAGAAAAATGATCAATGAAGTCAAAATCAAGTTAGGATGAAAACAAAGGGTATCTGCGATGCTTACTTGAACTCTAAGAATTCGAAGTTGAACGATACTATCATTATCTTCCTCTAGACTCTTCTCAGTGGACAGTTGTAATCTACCAATTAAATTAATTCTACCACGTTTCTGGGGTTTTCCATTTTTAATTAAACTAAAATCTTGATTAATCCAGAATACGGTATTTTCTTTGAAATCTTTGGGCGTCTGCACTTCCGGCTCGTATAAGACGATTTGTTTCTTAATCTTGGGAAACGCGACCAACGACCACAACGTTCTTCTCAGTTCGGGATCGGGTAACTCGGTAGCTAAATGCAGATTCTCGAAGGAGATCTTCTGGGTTGGACGTTGATTCCAAGTGAACAACGTGGCTAATTGGAAAGTAGTAACGTCCAGGTCGAATTTACCCACGTTATTGTTAAACGTAATAGTTCCGTTGGACATGTGATGGTACCACTGTAATTTTCGTCCGTTATGTTTTCTCTTATAAAAATCTTCTACTTCGGGTATAAAGTCTTCGAGCTCTAGAGGTAAAGAGACAGTTACACGTTCGCTGCTACGTGCCCATGCGCCGGCGTTCAGAATTTTGATGTTGATTGTATCTACGATGTGAAGCATGATTAGAAAAGCAGTCGCTGAGAGGCTGATTTGGAGGCAAAGAAGTAGGAATATATACCTGCGATATTGCCTTTGATATTTTTGACTTGGTCTTTGAATTGTTGATTAAGATCTTCGCTGACTTTGATGTCTTGGAACATTCTACCTAGCTTGTTGACGTAGTCAGCTGGCATACCGACTTCTCGTAACCTATTACGAGTTCAATTCCGGTTGAATTAAATTAACAAATTGATTTATGCAAATGATTCAAAGTATTTACCATTCGACCATATTTTCTTCTTTTTCGGAGTCAGCCGACGAGTCTAGGATTAATCTGCGAGTCAAATGCGCTTTGTGGAATCTCATAAATACATCTTTATTTTGCACATATTTTAAGACTAGAAGCTAAAAAAATAAAATAAACGAAAATATTACGAAAAAAGATAACGATAAAAAAACTTTGGTTCAAATTGAAGCATAATCATCTTTGTACTAACCACATCACGTAACCTAGACTCGATTTCATCTGATGTCAGTCGTTTACTAACTGGAGTCTTACGTAACAACATATCACAGTAATTAGCGAGTAATTCCGGACATTTGGATTCTGGAATATATTTCACATTGGCGCCCTAAAAAGAACCAACGAAATTAATTCGTATCGGAATACAAATAAGATAAAAATATTGAATTTCAAGTACCGTCTTCGTTGTGGGCAATTCCAACTTAAAAACACTGGTATCATTTACAACCGTTTTAAATGCTTTATCACGAGCTGTCAGAAATCTCGGGTCATTATTAAAAGCATCTTTTACCAGTTTACTTGATCGATTAAACAAAGCTAACAACTGTTCGACGTATTTCTCACAATCCTAAAGTAACAGATATGATTACTAAACATGATCTTATACTGTCAGTCGATTAGAATCGAGTTGTTCGTACTTGAGTAATAATACTCGCAGCACCAATCATATCAGCTAGACCGGTACTCGTAATATGTTCTTCTAGATCTTTCAACATAGGATCTATACCATCCGGGACTCTATCGATTAATCGGAACATTAGTTGTAGTTCTGAAAATAGAACAATTCAAACGTAAAATGCTGAACAAATGACAGAAAAAAACGACCAACAGTACGCTTACTCTCTGTATCATTATTTTTTATCATCTGGGGACATTCTGCAATGATTGTGTTTTTAAACGCAGTAACTAGTACTTTAACACAACAGTCAAGCAACTGAAACAGTTAAATAATGAATTAATAGAATGTAATTAATAATTTAATTATATTTCGATTTGAGTAGAAAATACTAACAACTTGGACCGAACCACCGCAAGCGTCTAGATATTTCTGCCCTCTCAATTCCTCTTCTTTCAATTTATTTTCAGCATATTTCATATAACTTTCGACGCCATTGGCACTCAAGTATTCGGGAGCTTTTACTCGGTAGAAATCCTCAGTCGCTTCTATATAGGCCTTCTCGAAGTTTTCGCGATAAATTGATAACTTGTCGTCGATATTTGAGCATAAGTTGACTAAAGCGTGCAAAAATCGAAATCATTAATATTCTCGCATAATCATTATCAAGTTCATTCACTTATGAATTACAAACCATATGATTCCCTGACTCCAATTACTAACTGAGAATCAAAAGCTTCTCCGTTTCGTTCGGCGTAAACAAGTTTCATGGCACAATTTTGAAGCCTTTGTTTGATATCTTGAAATATACTGCTATTCCACGTATCGAGCATGAGCTGTAAAAAAATCCAAATTACTGACTCGTTCGTGATCATTCAACGATTTAATATTTTACCAACCTTTCTAACAATAGTATCGTTATCTTTTACGTTTCTTTTAGACGGAAATCCCGTGTTGCTTTTATTAGTATTTTCAACTTGACGAAAAGGCGTGGGTAAGTAATCACATTGCGCGAAAAACTTGCGCCATTCGGCGATATAAGCTTTCAACAAAGCTTGATCGTCTTCGTGAGACAGCACTCGCTAAAATACCAAACATTATAATCTGATGATGTGTGACATATAAAAATGGTATAAAAACCCAACAAAAACAAACTTACTTTTTGAGCTTGTTTAATGAAATTCGAAATGTCCTCTTCGAGAGCATCTTTAACTTTAGCTCCTCCATTCTCGTCCCACAAACATACCAAATGTACTGAGTAGAATAGCTCTTGCCATTCGTTCTGCGTGACGGGTTCTTGCTGCAGGAGTTTCAAAACTATAGGTCTCATATTAGGCCATTTCTCCTCGAATTGAGGGGCCGATTGTTTATCCTGTAATGAAACACGTTGACATTTAATTTCCTTCATTTGACATAGTGTGCATTATTCCCATACGAAAACATACCAATAAAACGCTTTTTGTTGCAGACATAATCGCATAACACAATACTTCACGTTTCAACACTTGAACCTGCACTCATTCGTGGAATCGTTATAAACCGACTTCTTGATATTATATCCTTCGAATAAAAATAAAACGATTAATTGTAACGAATAGGTAAGCGGAAATATAACCCTCCTGCCTATTTTTTCACAAAAACAAAAAAAGTTAATAGAAGAAAGTGTCAATGATTCACCTGTCTTATAATATTATGCAACATAAATAATGCGAAGTTCGATCACATGAAAACTTCGTTAAGTTGTACACAATCAACAAGAAATTAAACAATTATACAACTACAATGCAAAAGTACTAATTATCATTAACCATGATGCATGGTACAGGAAACAGGGAGATGGATAAATTTAAAAAATTTGAGTAGTTGAGTAGTTTCACTTAGTTATCTCGACTTCTCGAGTTCTCGACATATCTCAATTCTCAACACACCGCTCAAGCTCATTGAATGATTAACCAGTTTGACCACAAGACAAGTTGATACACTACTTGGTAACTACAATTCGAGAGAAAAGGGAAAATTACACTGTTGCTATTTTGAAAATTTTCGATCGAACTGACTTGTATGGTGACAAAATAGGCTAATAATGTCGAGTCAGGTGTGCGATTTCATGACATTGACCAATCAGCATTCAAGAATTGCAATTTTACCTACCTAATCTTTGGTTTGCTTACAAGCAGTGTTATCTTAAAGAAAAAAAAAAATTGTATTTTTTTTGTATTCTCCTTCACCACCGCTCCTTCCCACCTGGCACCTTTCCACCTTGCTCCACTGCTCCACAAGTAAAGTAATAACTTACTTAAAGCTTTCCTCTTCCGTGCTCTTCCTCGATTTGAATTGAAAGTTTACTGTCTTTATCAATGCCTTTATCCTTTCCGCGAATTCTCTTCTCTTTCACCTTGCTATTTTCTAATTTCTTTTTCTGTAAGTCCACAAAAGTATTAAATAATAATTTGAAATCAAATCCAAAGCATTCCATGATTCCATTCGTAATTCAACCATTGATTTTTCTCACTTTAAGCTTTAATTAATAAAAATTTCGTGAAATAATCAGTTTTGTAATGCCGGCGAAAGTATCGGTTAAGAATAAGTTCGGCGCGCAGACTTTATTTGCTTTGAGGCACACCGGAGAAATCTGCGGCAGTAATGGATTGCCACTGACTCCAAAATCAATCGGTATTCTTGGAAGATCTCAAATGCTGAAGGTTTTGAAACACGACAATCTCGTCACCTATCTAGACTTCATTCGTGGGAAACACGGTAAGTAGGTGTGATAGCACAAGTTGAAAATCGTTCAGGTTGCCATACGAAGGAAGCATATTATCTTAATACTCTGTCTTCATTTACTTTCAGAACGTCTATTAGTCGTCGTAGAATTCTACGACAGAAATCTGCGTTTAGAAGAGAAGAGCGATCATATCAAAATAGCATATCAATGTTTACAAGGTTTAAACTATCTAAATCAATTCGGTCTGGTTCATCGCATGTTGACGCCGGAGAATATATTGTTCGACGAACATGGAACAGTAAAGTTGTTCAATTATGGACTGTATCATATGACCGATGGTGGTAAAGATGTGGAATTTCCTATTGGGTAAATCTTTTTGTTTTATTATCTGTTTCGATGACACGCGAGTTGATTAATTCCGCATTTTTGTTACAGTTCAGTGAAATATACTGCACCTGAGGTACTGCTTTTGTCGTCTAATCCTGATTATATTTCTGGTCCGAAAGTAGATGTGTGGTCGTTAGGTGTTATTTTGACAGAATTAGTTTTCAAGAAGTCATTATGGCCTAAGCTAAAATTGAGTCAATGTTTGAGGAAAGTTTTATCACTCATTTATTGCGACAATGTACTGGAACGTTTGGCTCGCGAATCAGATAGTCTACAGATTTATCAGGTGTTTTTCACTTCACTGACTTTGTTCCCCTTTTTAAATTTTTTTTAATGTGATGGATTGTCTTTATTAGGAAATGGATCCTTATTTGCAAAACTTTATTGTATCTTGCTTACAAATCGATTGCCGTAATCGACCCACCCCCGAAGATTTACTGAAGCACGAATTATTTAAAGATATGAATGAACCTCTGGTCGACGAATTCAACAAGTAATTTCTTTATCATTTTTATACTTGAGCCATACAAAAATTTGACATTTTTTTGTTATAGTTTAGAAATCACCAAACATCTGGATCATCCTTTAGATAGTTGGGATCTTCAAGAACTATACCACTTGTGGCAATTGGCCGGAGGAGACGCGCATTCAGAGTTGAAACGAAATGGATTTATTAAAAGCAAACCGCCGATACTTTCTATGCCAAAGTAAGAATTGAAGGTAGCTTTTTCATCAAGGTTTTTTATTTAATCGATAAAAATTTTTCTAGTTTGATTCTGTTAGAAGGAATGGCATTCGGTCATGTTAAAGATTCCGCTTCTATGTTAGATTTGAAAGTTATTCCATTACCTTTGGATGGCTTACTGACTAGATTACAACATATCAGTGTCGAAGCTTACTATCCATTAATTGAAACACGGTTTGTAAATCGAATTATTTCCAATTTTTTTTTAGGCAAGATGCTATAAATACGTATTTGTATGTTGATATAAGTATACAACGAAGTGTTGTCTTACAGGTCGCACTTCTTACATAATTTTGAAAGTAAAAGCTGCGATAATCTTCCTCTGGTAATAAAAGAACGAGATACGGAGCATCAATTTCATCGAATAGTTCTGTATAAACGTTTACTACTGGTAAATTACTTATGATAACTTTTTTATGAAATTATAGAAACAAATCCTAATTAAATCCGTGTGTTATAGGGTTATCCTTACACAGCAGCTCAAATATGCTCAGAAGCTAAAAAAGATCTACCTCCTTTTTTTAGAGGAGAAATATGGGCCGCTCTACTTGGAGTTAGAGGTGATCTCGAAAATCAATACACAACTGTTGATAAAGAAACTTCCATACCTACTGATAGACAAGTAAATATCAACTTTAGAATTAGAATGCTCAATGTTAGGTGTGTAAAACAAAAACTGAAGTGAATTTGTGTTAATTTTTTAACAGATTGAAGTTGATATTCCACGATGCCATCAATACAACGAATTATTATCATCCAAGACTGGGCATTTAAAATTGAAAAGGATTCTTAAAGCGTGGGTTGTCAGTAATACTCAATACGTATATTGGCAAGGATTAGACTCCCTATGTGCACCTTTTTTATATCTGAATTTCAATAATGAAGGTTAGTTTGTTTTTTTGATCTTTTGTTTTTTTTTTTTTCAATAAATTTAGGGGTGGCAACTTGAAATTTTCTAGGTAGGTTTTTATACTGCGAAAACATTCGTAGTTTTTTTTCAAAAAAAAGAGAAAAAAAACATTGTTTTGCTTTAGGTATTTTGAGAAAAAAAATTCTTCAAAAAAATTAATAATTTTCTACTTTTAAAAAAGTGAAGAATTTTTCACTACAAAAAAAATAAGTGATTTTTTCAAAATTAAAAAAAAGAAACGATCTTACCAATTTTTTATTTCAAAAAATCGTTTAAAAAATTGAGAATGTACAAAATCGAAGTTTTTCTCTAAAAATTTAAAAAATATCCATTTTTTTCAGATACTTAATTGAAATAGTTTTTTTAATGAGAATATTTTGAAATTTTTTTACTAAAAAAAAAAAAAAAATTGAAATGAAAAATGAAAAAATGTTTTTCTAGGTATGTTCAAAAAAAAAAATATAATAT
>FIZV01010202.1:0-18751 GCA_900050545.1 Trionymus perrisii | reverse complement strand
ATTCTCCGTACAAAAATGTGTTAAGGGGTACCCGATATAAATGAACACCCTGTATGTAGGTAGGTAGGTACAATAGGGCAACTACAATGCATTATATCAGAACTTAGTGTATTTCCAGAAACTTTTTCCACTGAAAGAGGTATTTTAGAATTTGAGGTGAATACGTACGACGTTATACAGTAAATATTGTTTTGATTTCGAGCAATAAAATTTAATAATACCTACCTACCGTTGTAACGTAAGTATGAGTGAAACCAAACTGGAAATGTCATGAAAACAGAAAATCAGCGAATGAAGGGAAGAAGAAACAAAACGAAAGTAGACGAGCAATGTTGTTAGAAGTCTGGGTACATGCGGAATTACTTGGAAATTTAATACTTCTTTCGGATAAAGAATGAGAGGTTCATCGAAGTCAAAAGGGTTCAACCGGATTTTGTGGCACTTTAAAAGATTCAATTTTTTAAAAACATTTTCACAGCAGCATTTTCAAATCAATTTTTTTTTAAACATCGAAAGTAAATTTTTTCAAGATACCTACCTAGCAATACCACCTAGCACTACAATGTCATCATCATCAAAGATGAAGATAAACTCTTGAACAAAATAAATGTAGTTTGATGAGAATTTTTGTTAAAATAAAACTCAAAAAATTTAGCGAATTTCGGGTATCGACGTATCGTACTTCGTACCTATTAATTATACTTTTTTTTTCTTATGAGTTTTTTGGTTTTATCAAGTTTTTTGTGTGTCCTGGTATAAAATCAGGAATCCGGATAAATCAGTGCTCATAGCTCATACCTGAAAAATAATCAAATTCTTCAATAATCTTCTCTGGGCTGGGAGGCGGAGCGGATGGAGTGTGAGTAGAAGCGATAAATCGATTTATTGATGATAACGGCTCGATGTCGTAATGTCGCCGAAGCTCGATTTTTTAAACTCGATAGTTGCCAGTCTTTTGTTTACACCACACTAAATGTGACTGATAACTGTACCGACCGTTGATACAGGTTGATTATTGAGTAATGAAGATTTTCGCGTAATTCTTCTCTATTTTATATAATTTTTTGTTAATTAATGTATCATATTCAAGAAGAATGTAGCCGTAGGTAAATAAAGTGAAAAAATTTTCAGTAAAACGTTTTCATACTTGAACAGTACTTATTCGGTTATCAATGTGTTCTACATAATTTTCAATAAAGTTCAACTTTACATCTATATGATACATATTTCAATTTGTCAAAAATACGTGAATTTTATTGTATCAAGATGGAAGCACTAGTAGCAAGTCTTGATGACATTAAATTTGATATAGAAATTGCCTTAGAAGAACAGCATGGCGCTTTGCCGTTACCATTTCCCGGAATGGACAGTTAGTATTTAATAAGTGTAGTAATTGAATAGGGATGTACAATTTTATTCACACATTTGTACATGTCAATTGTTACTTGTAGAGTCCATCGCCGGCGTATGCACTTTTTATGCGAAAGGCACTTGTACCAAAGGTGCACTATGTCCCATGAGACACGTACGCGGTGACAGAAACATCGTCTGCAAGCATTGGTTACGTGGTTTGTGCAAAAAAGGAGATCAGTGTGAATTTTTACACGAATATGATATGACGAAAATGCCAGAATGTTATTTTTATGCAAGGTTTAGTGAGTATTGCCACCTGTATCTTTGGTATTGAAATTTCCATCAAGAAAACGGCAAAATTACATTTTTCATTTTTTTTTTTTTTCAGATGCTTGTCATAATAAAGAATGTCCATTTCTACACATTGATCCTGATAGTAAAATTAAAGACTGTCCGTGGTATGATAGAGGATTTTGTCGTCATGGCCCACATTGTAGACATCATCATGTTCGTAGAGTATTATGTACGAATTATGTAGCCGGATTTTGTCCTGATGGTCCAAATTGTAAATTTATGCAGTACGTGACCATATTTGATTTGAATTCTTGTAATTTTTCAACCTATTTGTATATGTATTTTATTTTCAAGTCCGCGATTTGAATTACCTGCTGGTGATGTTGGGCAAAAAGATCCTAAGAAGTTGGTAGTCATTTGCCATTTCTGCGGTGATACGAAACACAAAGCAATGTACTGTGATAAAGTATCAAGTGATGTTAAAGATCAACTAAATCATGAAGAAATGAATGTAATTCTTGTTTTTATATATTTTAAATGTATTCTGTATTTATTTACTAATGCGTAACTTTGTACCATTCGTGTTGAATAGAAATTACAACATAACGGCCAGCAACTCGATGCTACCAATCCACAAAAATTAATTCTGAAACCATTGGAAAGTGTTACATGCTACAAGGTAATTTTTTTACTTCAATTTATTAGCCTAATTATTTGTTCCTCCTATACCTAAATTCGGAAACTTGTTTTTGCAGTGTGGCACGAAAGGTCATTATGCTAATAAATGCCCGAAAGGTCATTTAGCGTTCTTAGCTCTTAATCAACAGAATAAAGATGGTATCAACACAGATTCGTTGAATATGCAAGATAATGACCCGCATTTAGGATGATGTGAGATGAGAATGAGAAGATTGATCAGGATAAATGAAAGAATGAAACAAACATTACTCATTCAACTTGTCGCGTGTATTTATTTAACTTATTTTTTGCAAGTCTTGTACTCCCTTCCAATGGTAATAATATGAATTGATCAATCATTTATAATCTCTTTATTATATAATTACTCATTTTTTTAGACAAACAAATTCGGTAGGAAATAATTTACTGGAAGTTATATAATCAATATAAAAGAAATGAAAAATGTACACATGTACTCGTAAAATATCCACATAGATTTCATAGAGTAAAAAAATATCAATTTTCTACAAATAAATAAACACCAGGCCTAACTCTCTTTTGTGGAAGTATTGAGCTGAAATTGGGATAAATTCGGTAACTGCCGCAGCGCATTCAAAACAGATGTTTCAGAATAAACAGATAAACCATCCTTTTGCATTTTTCTATTATTTTTATACCATTCCAACCACGCAGCAACCTGAAAATAAAAAAATTTGTAAATTAGTTACATGTCAAAAACGACGAAAAAGTTTTAAAATGAGAGGTACCTGAGGATCGGATTTATTGCCTTTTTGATCTAAATAATGATAATAACCTTCACGTATACAACGAAAAGTACTTGCATTGTAATAAGGCAACTCCGTTGCTGGGTCTAAGTACTTCGCCACCATTCTATAAAATTAATTCAAGTTTAATACGAGGTTTGAAATTTTAAAATATTTATTTAAAGCTTGAAATCGAAAACCAACTTTGTGATTGGGCAGCGCTTTTTTGATTTAACTATTGGACGCTTATGAATAGGAAATGCTTTTCTAAAGGTTGTATGATCACTGAAGGTGATGAAAGTTCTTGATTGACGTCCTGTTACAATTACCTCGGGTTCTGCAGATCTAAACCATTCAAATACGTACATAAGTACTGTCAAGTAGTGCTTATATGTTTTATTTTTCAAAACAATGAATATTAATATCGTAATCTTACTCGTCCATGATAATATTTTCTATACAACTAGAATCAGTTGTTTTATCTGTTTTCAAAGTAGTAATTTCAGGAGTTGTTGTAGAAATATATTTAATTGTAGGTCCGGAAAACGTTTTCTTAACACTTCGGACTTTTTTCTTCTCTAATTCTAATTCTTGAAACTGTCCTAATGATAAATAAAAGGTTGTAAATCTGTACGATTATTTATTATTCTCTACCTAGATGAAACCAGTTTAATATCTTACTCAAAGATTTCAAATTTTCAATTTCAGTAGCTTTCGCTTCTTCTAGTCGTTCTTCTTGGGTCATGTGATAATATTTCCCTCTTTTAGCGAACTTCCGTTTACTAACTGTTCTTTCTTTTAGCCGACGCAATGTTTCCGCAGATTTGACTACAGTTGATTTTCGAATAGATTTCCGCTCTGAAAATTTGTAGCAAATAGGAAAACATTCCCGAAGAGCAATAGCATCACAACCATACATTACCGAATAAAGATTTATCCAATGATTTTTTCTCTCTCACAGGCTTTCTTTTTTCCACTGTTTTAATTTTATTAACTTTATCCACTTTCTTAGAGGTTGTTGGTTTGGAAGCTTTAGGATCCTGATACAATCAACATGCAATCGTTTTTTCAATGATGAGATTCAAAATCGCAAAGTACAGTCATTTTCATTTCATTTTACACACTTTATAAACTGATTTCCGTTTTGGTTTATCTTCATCAGCGTTTTCTGTATCTGAGATAACTTCATCATTTTCATCAATACTGAAGTCTGAATCAACAATATCTTCTCCTTCTGCTTCGGATCTGAAAAATTAACATTCAACAGATTTGTAAGGAAAATACTCGCAGTAAGAGATATGAAAAAGTATCTAATATATTTACTGATAATCATCGTCGTTTTCTAAATCTTGAAATCCACCGTAAGTAGTTTTGTAGAAGTCATCTTCTTCTTCCTCGTTCAGTAATTTTGATAACCGATTTCCAGCATTTACTCTCTTCTCTCGATTAGCTGCCATACTGGACGCACTACGCTATCCCGGGTTTAAAAGTCATACAAGTATACAAAGAAATTGAATCACATTTTCATGAAAAATTAACACATCTTTAAACTTTTATATAAATTAATTCAAAATTACAGATTTTCTGTCAACAACAACAGCAATCCTCCCATTTTTATCAACGCCTCCACGATAGCTACGAAGTACGATGCACGATGCAAACGAAAACGATGGCCTCGCTCCACCTCCCCTAATCGTAATCACAGAAAAAAAAACAAGGTAGGTATCGGACTATCAAACTAAACCGAAACCGAAAGAAAACCGAAATCGACCTAGAATTTTTAGTTTGGTAAACACACAATAGAGAGTACCTGTAGAGTGAAAAAAATTTCGGTATAGAGATTACGTTGATAGGTTGGGCTAACGTAAATTTTGAATTTTTATACTGGATGGTCGTGATTAGACGAAGTGGTATTTTTCAAAAAAGAATTTTTTGATCTCAAATGTGTTTCAAATTTTTGCTATGTAAAATTTGTTCGTATAACAAATTGATTAAAAATTCAAAAAACCTCAATTTTATTCGTAGAATATCGTGAAAAATAGCTCAGTTAGACATTGACGGACTATGGTTTGACCAAGAGTTAGTGAAATGCTATCCAAGGATTTAATTTTCGTAAAATTGATTTTTAATGCTGGGTAGTAATTTCAAGTTCAGTATTGTTCAAAGTAAGCTTGCCGCATAAATTTGTAACTTAAGTAATGAACATCATTATTACTATTACTCATATTGTACTTAGGGTTAACAACACCTAGAAAATTTAGTTTCATTTTTGGTTATGCCGCTGAGAAAAATCGTGCATTTTGTAAAAAATGAAATACTGAACAAAGTTGATTGATTTTAATAACATGTTACTACATTCAAACCACATAAAAACGAAAGTGATCTATGTTTCGTGTATCTCCTCTGAATCAAACTCATTTTCTTTTTTGTAGAAAGATAATTACTTAGGTGATAAACCTGTAACTTTTTAATATTTTTGTTGAAACGGTATTAGATTTTCTTATGATATTCTACTTGACAGCTTCCGATTGTAAATTATTTACCAATGTTTCAATTCTTATGTTGATCATTGATACCTATTATTGATTTTTTTTTACAGATTATCGGTTCTTCTCGCTGTTTCGGTTCATCAACATATTATGTAGTATTTCATCTTTCAATTCAATCATTTTTAAAAACTGCTGATTTTAAAATGGAATTCTCAAAGACTGAATGCAAACGTATTCTCAGAACTTTAGGTAAAAAAAAATTAGATTAAATCTCAACATTTCATATGATGTATGATGTACCATTTCTTCCTTTTTTCGTTATAGAATTGAAAGCTTATAGAAGCGTTGTTGATGCATTGAGAGCTCAAGGAGCTTTAACAGTTAATAAACATGAAGCTTTGAAAAATTTAGCTGTCACGTTGAAAGTTGGGGAAGAACGTTACCGTAGTGAAATGAGAAGAGCAGCGAACGATGACATGTTGAATACAATTGCACAAAGGTAATTTAAAATTTAATACAGTAACATAACATTAATATAGATTTTACGAAGCAATGTGATTTTTTAGTATCAATGGCAAAAATACCGAAGCTGAGTGGCGAGCTGAATCAGTGAAAAAAGTGCCGCTGACTCCAATGGTTGCTTCTCATACCGCATTCACCGTACTTGCTGACGCAATTTCAGATATTGTTTCTTTGGAAAATGTGAAATTTACCAATTCCGGTGAATTGAGTAAGGGTAAGAAAAATCGTTCTTTCAATTTCTTTTATGTCTTACATTTTCCACTTTTAAATAAAACATTCATATATATTTTTGTTTCAGTTTTAGAATCATATAAACTCAGAAACGACGTTAATTTAGAAAAATATCAATCTTCTAAGGTTTTGGAATCGTTACTAAAGAAGAGGAAAAGCCACCATCAGAACTTGATTCTTTCTGAATTAGAAAATATCAAGCAGAATAACAGCTACCATTTATCTCCAACAAAATCTGGTTACATTGAAATATCGTATGACGAAACATCCAGTACCGCTGAAACGCAAAGTGCAAATTTTTCTTTCGACGATACAAATTCATCATTCGACGCGCCAATGTCTTCGTCCTTTGAAAAATCAAACTCTTCGGGAAAGAATTTCTCTCCCAGAAATTTTGAGAATTCGGAGATATCTTCTGATACACCAACAAGGAAAAAATCCAGACTTAAGTTGAAAAGAGGAGAAAAGAAAAACAACGAAAAAAATTTATTAAATGTGTCAAAAATTCAGAATAGCGGCAGAACGAGAAACTTGAGATTGAAACCCTTGCGAAAGTATACTTGGAATAGCGTAGAAATTAAAACATTCGAGGAAGAAGATGTGGGAAAATCTCGTTCTTCAAAAGTCGCAGATAACAAACCGATGAACATACGTCGTAATTCTGAAAAGCAGTACGGCGCTTCAAGCTCGAAAGAATCTCACGTTGAAATTTCTTACTCTGAAAGTTGTAATAATAAATCACTCAATATTAGGAAACCAAAACAGCGTAATAGAAGTAGAACAAAGTTTGTTCGACAAAGCAAAATCAGCAGAGTTCGAAAACGCACTCCTTCGTCGAAAGTGAAAATCGATGCTGCCAAAGAAGTACCGTCTCGGAGTGCTCGTTTCAGTTCGAGAAATGCTAGACGTCGAAATTATGCTCGAATAGCAAGCGGTGATTACGATTTATTAGAATTCGAAAAAATTAGAAAAGAAAAAAAAGTCGACGATGAACATATGGAAGAAGCACAGAATGAAATAAATGAAAGTGACGACGACACTCTTAGTGACAGTTCAGCTGCTCCAATTGAAATATCGTATGGTACTCCAGCTGCTCCAAAAAGTAGTGATTATGATCTAGATGGCGTTTCTAGTACTTATACTGAAACTGATGATGATATGAAACCACATACTTTCAATTTGATCCCTGCGTCGAGACGCTTGAAAATGTTGAAAAAACGAGCCACTTCTCCTTCAGGTGAAGAAACTCCAGCCAAAGTTATTGCGTTGTCTTCCCAACCGACAGATGAACTGGTAAATTACGACTAAATCGAAGATTTAAAAAATCGATTTTTTTTTCAAATGTTTGACTTATTGTTTATTACATACTATCGTTTTTTTACAGAGTGCTACTCCGACTGCCAAACAGTCCTTACTTGATGTAAATGCCCTCAAAAAAGTATTAGCAGTTCATGATAGCCCAGGAAACGTTACATCTAGTTCCATGAGTGATGCATCAGACAGTAATTACTCAAAATTTGTGCACTTAAATTCAACATTGTTCGTAAACCGTTATCTTTATGTAATTTGGAAATAGTTGCAGATACGAAAGAAACCCTGGATACCCCGGATCATTTACCTTCATCGTGTAATTCAATGGAAGTTAGAGAAACCAGTACACCTCTTCCCATTCCACCTCGTTCTGTCCCAGAAAAAAAAGTAACAAAACCAAAAATGAAACTCAGCGAAGCATCTACAATCGAAAATTTACATTCTTTGCTATCCAAAGTAAAAGAAGGTGATTTAAAAAGATTTCCCCGTGAATCTAATAATAAGAAAAAAATTCTGACTAAAAGAAAAAAGGATCGCAAAACTACGCTGCAACCTACATCACCCATATCAAGTAATTGTAATGGTACATTAATCGAAGTGGGCTCCGATAGCGGTTCATTGACCAACGATAACTGCGACACCTCTGCAAAGAGAAAAGATGTTGATCATCAAACTCCCTTTGAAAATAATAATGAAACAAACGAAAAGTTGAGACCAGCTAATGAAGAACCAAAAGCAGAAAACATTTCGATTAATGAAGAAGAAATTGTTAGCGTTTCATTTGATGATCTTGAGACTCCGGCAGAATCTAACATTTCGGAACAACTCATTGATATCGAATCAGCTGATATTATCATTGGTGATAACATTGACCAAAACGACGAATTTATTTTGACCAATAACGGTACGAATATTCCGGAATCGAATATAAATGACGAACATGTTTCTATAGCTACCAAAACCACAGAATTATTACAACCTTTATCAACTACTGTTCAAACCGGTGAAATAATTGAAGAAAAGGTTTGTCATCATTTTTCATTGATTTATTCTTTTTGACTATTGTTTAATACCGATCGATTTTTTGTTGTTTTTTTCCTTTTAGAAAGACGACGTTATCGAAAACTCGGAAAAGAAGGAAAATACATTTTTTATTCAAAGTGTTTCAAAACCAATGGAGAAAAACGGCGAAAACACCAAAGTGAAAATAAATGTTCCAGTTGATTCGCAACCCATTATTAAAAAGGTGTTACCCACATCAGCGGATTTTCGATACATCGCGGATGCTGATGATCCTTCTTTGAAGAAACCTGTGTCGAAGCCATCATCCTCTCATTTCCTCTCAACTGTAGTGCCTTCCGCAACCGCTACCATTATTAATTCAAATAAGAAATTTGGAAAGCAGTCGGTAAACAATGCTACTCCGATTATAATAAGTAATACAAAAATCGTAAACAACGTTTCCAAGTTGCTGCAGAATAAAATAAGCGAGCCAAGTTTAACAAATAATTCTACATTTTCGAAAGATCGACAATTTGTATTATTGAAGGCATCATCGATTACTGGCTCAAAATCGTTGCTCAAACCTTTTAAAATTTTCTCAAAAACTATGATTCCAAATCAGATTACTCTGGATACCAATCGTACCGCTCTAAAACCTAAGACGTTTGCTGTTTATTCGTCGTTAAATAGCGTCAAATTATCTTCAGTTGGTTTGAATGCTGTAAAAGATACGGTGGTGTCGACAAGCGGTGACGTAACGAAAAATTTTGAGCATTCTTCAAATGAGTCAGTTGTTTCAAAACCAGCGAAAGAAATTAATTCCAAAAGACTAGTTCTTTCTCAAGCTTTAGAGAAAAGTTTGAAGGCAATTAAAATTACAAAAAACTCATTTGAGAGTTCATCATCAACAAATACAACAGAAAATCCTGATTCGTTGAAAAATAACAATAAAATGATTGAGGTTTCTTCAAGTGAATGCGCTGAAGGTGAATATTAATTACGTTTTATTTTTATATTATCTTTTCGTGTTATTTAACATTTTATTTGTTTGTACGTAGGTAAATCGATTTCAAAAGATGAAAATTCTGGAAGTATATCTTCAACCACAGTATCAAACAGTGCTTTGCGTGAGGATAAATCTGAAAACGCATCCTCGACTGAAATGCTGAATGAGATGACAACCTTTTTTTCAAGTAAATCAACGTTCATTTTTTTTCTTATTACATTTTTTATTTCTAGAAAATAACATTCGTGTTATAGATAATTTCTCCATTTAATTTTTTTTTTTTTTGCAGAAAATATTATAAGAAAGCAGTCATGATGTTATGGAATATTATGGTCATATTTTTTTCTGTGATTAATTCGTATAATCATACGAAAATGAAATGCTGTGAAAATATGTAGGATTTTTGCATATTCTAACTGGAAAAATGATGTATTGGCTGGGTACCTCTACCTATAATATAATGAAGAGTTTCAGAGTTTTCCGGTGATTTTCAACCAGAAAATTTATACACGCGGTTGGATTCACATAAGACAGTACAATAACCACCTTACAAAACTGAATGATTAAGAGCGAGCCAAACAAATATTTCTCCTGAAGTGCTCATACGCTATGAAGCTATGAAGCAGCTTTGGTTCTTGTACAAAGTAAGAAGCATTGTGCTTCTTTTTGTTTAGGTTTTATAATAATTGGAAATGTATTTTTAGATTAAATTCAGAAATATGTAGATATTGCAAGTAATAATGTAAAATTATTTAACCATTAAGAAAATTGCCTCGTAGCTTCATATACATACTCGTATGATAAACGCACTTATCCAAAAATATTAATTGAGTAGCTCATTCTTAATCATTCAGTTTTCTGAGGTATCTGTTTCGCCGTCTTGCGTGAATCTCACTAATTTATTCAACTGATCACCGTGTTTTTAAAATTTAACCTCCATGTGACAACTACATAGATCGCGAAGTTGATTTTCTTTTAGTTCTGCATGCAAATAATATTATTTTTTTATCTTGTTATTCAGTCTTGGCTGTGAGTATTTTACTTTTTTTAAAGATTGAAATCGTTGAAACATTCACTGTTGATGTTTTTAAGAAATTTTTTACGTATTAAATTTGTACAAAAGTAATATTATTGTTTTAATAAGGCTCAATATATTGAATAAGTTTTTCTTGATGAATTGACTACGAATTATCCAGCCGGCCAATGAAAACAAGTACAGTCATTGATCTTACTTCAAATAGATCTTCATAATTTATTTATAAACTTTTTGTTAATTATTATTATTAGGTATAACATTATTAGATTATCTCATTTGTGTTAATAATTTGGATTTTGTTTTTTCTTTTATGTTGGTTGCCACGAAACTTTTTTAGAAAGTTTTCTCCAAGTTTGTTCTAATAAATAAATCAGTTTAGAAATGTTTTAAATTTTGACTACCATTGATCGAAGACGTTATGTTGAAACCGTTGAGTGACACTCAAAACTCATTACAAAATTATTTCGCTCAAATTTTTTATTACAAATTGATTAGAATTTCAGTTAGGTACCACATAAATGAGTCCTGTTCGAAACCCCCACACTGATTTCCTCAAGCCCTGTCAACGGTGTTCGTAAAGTCAAAAGGGATTATCTAAACCGTGGTCTAAACACGTGTACGTGTAATAAACAACATTCAACAACAACGAGAACGACATTTCTTATCAGCATAAAAACTCAAAATGATAATGTGATTCGATTTCGAAATTTGAAAAAGCTTAGTAGTTTTCCTTTTAGTAAATACTCGATATACAATAAGATCAATAATATGGATTCTGTAAAGTTTTTGAAACCAAGTTAGTAATGTTATGAATTCATAATGAATAAATGCAACTATGATTCAACTTCTATAATGAATAATTCCTGTTTTAGATGATGAAGTTTCTTGGAAAGAAGATCGACAAGATGTAGACGAGGTAACCGGAACTACATTCATTTATAACCGATTCATCAATTTAGATTTGGAAGAACAACGTCGTCGACTTCCAATTCACAAGTATAAAATGCACATATTGTACTTATTGGAAAAATATCAAACTTTGGTTTTGGTTGGCGATACCGGCAGCGGGAAAAGCACTCAAGTTTGTCAGGTACGAATATACATTTTTTTTTGGATGATAAATGTATTTCATAAAACGCACTTTCATTTAAATTATGATCATTAGTATTTGTACGAAGCTGGATGGTGTGCGGATCATATGAAAATTGGTATTACTGAACCACGCAGATTTTGCGTAACAACATTAGCTCAACGCGTTGCGGAAGAAAAAAATTGCACTCTTGGTTCAATTGTTGGGTATTCAATACGATTTGATGATTGCCAAGATGAGAAAATGACCAAAATTAAAGTACCTCATCTTAAATTAGTAAAAAATCAACTTCGGTACCCAACTTACTCTTTCTTCTAATGTACTAAATTTTTTTCAGTATATGACTGAAGGAATTCTAATTCGAGAAATGATGGCTGATCCGTTATTACGCCAGTATCGCATTATTATTCTAGATGAAGTTCATGAGCGTAATATTTTGACCGATATTTTAATGGGTCTTTTGAAAAAAATATTAAAAGTTGGTATAACTATAAAAAAAACAAATCTTTGAAAAAGATCGTATACTATTATTTGATTTTCGATTTCACAGAAAAGAAAAAGGTTGAAATTGATTGTTATGTCAGCTACTGTGGATGCTACTTCATTGAGAGACTTCTTCAATTTTAAAATGTCAAAATCTGAAGAGGATACATCAGTAATTTTGAGTGCTGAAGGAAAACTGCATCCTATTAAAATACATTATGTGATAGGTGAGTAAAATTAATAAATTCCTAATCTTCATTTTATTAAGCTACGTTTTATTCGGAATGTGAACTTCATTTGTCAAATTACAGAACCTGTCCCTGATTATGTCGATGGTGTTGTCGACTGTGTGTGTAAATTACATAAAGATGAACCGGAAGGAGATATTTTAGCATTTTTAACTGGATCGGAAGAAGTTGACAGAGCGGTTTCTTTACTTAGACAACATCTGAGCGAAAATATTAATAAGCATTGTAGGTATCTCGATCAAACATAGCCGCATCTGTTGTCTACACCGTAATATTTCAGTTTTACGTTTAATTCCATTTTGTGTTTAGTTACTCCATTGATACTACCGATGTATGGAACTTTACCGAACAATGATCAGTTGAAAGTTTTTCGTCCAGCTCCGCGAGGCATGCGTAAAATTGTTATTTCAACCAATATAGCTGAAACTTCTGTCACTATTTCAGGAATTGTATATGGTGAGTACGTATGATAAATTTTTCATCGTAAAATTTCAAATTTTAATTTCTCTAATCTGATTTTAATTTATAGTGGTGGACTGTGGATTTGTTAAACTAAAATGGTTTAATCCGAAGACATACACAGATTCGTTAATAGTTGTTCCAATTTCACAAGCTTCTGCAGAACAGCGAGCAGGTCGTGCTGGTAGAACGAAACCAGGAAAAGTGTACAGGTAGGTGAAGAAAATTAAACCAGATGAGTGTTTTCAAATTAAAATCGAAATTATGTACCTATACTTTTTTCTAGGCTGTATCCTGAAGAGGAATTTGAAAAATTGGCCACCGCAACACCTCCAGAAATGTCTAGAACCGATTTATCTCAAGCCGTACTACAATTAAAAGCTTTAGGAATCAGCAATATCTTAAGATTCACCTTTCCTTCTCCACCTCCTGCTCAAAATTTATTATTAGCTCTGGAATTACTTTACGCCTTAGATGCCATCGACGATAAAGGAGAATTGACAAAACCTTTAGGAACCACGATGGCTGAATTTCCTTTACCACCTTTACATGCCAAAACTCTCATAAGTGCTGGTAAATTTTCGTTCGATTTTGATGCAGCAACTCGTCCGTTTTTTGTGTAATAATGATCATTATTTCATATTGCAGGTTACTTTGGATGTACGGATGAAATTTCCAGTATTTTAGCTATGTTACAAGTAGACAACGTGTTCATAAAACCGCGTTTTGGTGAAAATTCCATAAAAGCTCAAATTGAAAAAAGAAAGTTTGAAGTTCACGAAGGTGACTTGATTACTTTATTGAATGTATTTACGGCATTCGATAAAAATTTAGAATCTGCTAAAAAATGGTGCATGCAGCATTTCATTAATTATAAGGCTTTGCGTCGAGCCTTTGAAATCAAATATCAAATGTTGCGTTTATTAGAACGTTTTGATATTCCAAAAACTTCCTGTGACGGTAATGACATTTTCTTTATAATGAAAATGTGGTATCTTCTAAACATGTAATTTTATGGCGACCTTTTTTTTTCTATGCAGGTAATGTTGAAACAGTATGTCGTTGCATTGCTAGTGGATTTTTCCCAAATGCTGCGTACTTACAGTTTTCTGGAGTTTACAAGACTGTTCGTGGAGGTGAAGAATTGTATGTTCATCCTACCTCCATATTATATTCAGTGGAACAGCCTCAATGGTATGTTTTGAATAATTCAAAATTAAATAAGTTATTTTATTTTCAAAGTAATAATAACTTATTTGTGATTTAGGGTGTTATATTGCGAATTAATTCATACCAATAAATTGTACATGCGAGATCTCACAGTGGTACAATCTTCGTGGCTTGAAGAATTAGCGCCGAATTTTTATCACACAGTTCCTACTGGTCGTTGAACGACATATGTAGTTTAACGCCTACACTATCGAACTACCAAAAAGAAGTTTTAGAAGAAGTATCTCCTCATTATTTTCTCTCCTTTTCGGTATTGTTTTCCGATTCTTTAACCTACGTATTTTTTTGTCCCTCATTTTGTAAAGATTTTTACTACCTATGTAAGAAATGTAAATTGTAATATACCTAACTTATAAGCATCTATAAAAGAAGAAATGATTTTTATTGAGGCTTGATTATTTTGTTGATATGTAATTGCTCTAGAAAACAGTGAATTTATTTCATACGTCTAGTGATGAGAGACACGTAGTAGACCCAATGAGTGAAAATGTAAATTTCGAAGAATTACTTTATTTCGAAGTTACGTATGTCCGCCCCTCTTCATATTTACATTTCTACAATGTAATTTCATGTAATGTGCATGTAGACCTCCACACCCGCATTTTCAACTAAACTTATTTGAATCACTCTGTAACTTCAAAGTTGAACTTCAGTTTTTTTGCAGTTTTCCATTATTTTTTTTTTGTGTAAAAAATCGTTAATCGTTCAAAATATCCCCTCCCTTTCCCCCCCTTCTGAATTTGTTTGATAACCCTGATACTAAGTTGATAACATGGATGGTATGTATATGTACCTACATTGGTGATAACTACCGTAAACTTTCATTCAATTTTGCGGAAATGAAATGATTTCTGAATCAGGGATTTTCTGCTTCAATTTTTGGCGTTAATTTTCAATTTATCTTTATTTAAAAGACGATGGCAGAAATCCAGTGGCCGTGGCAATACAATTTTCCACCTTTTTTCACGTACGTACACATATCAAACTCTCATTTTAATATATTATTAACCATTAAAAAAAAGATTGGCTCATTTCAAATTTTCTACAGAATACAGCCAAATGCTGAAACAAGAAAAAAACAATTGGAAGCATGGAGAAGTTTGATTTTGAATTACTTCAAACAGACAAATCAACATATTTTGGATTTATCAAACCTACGGAACTTGTCATTATTCAACAATTCGTCAATTTCAAGTATCCTTTTTTGCGTTTCTATCCAAGATTTCGTTCAATACGATTAATTATTTAAAAATATTAATATTTTTCCTAATTAAAATATTAGGAAGTTTAAATCGGGAAGATGCCTTAGTAATCTTGGAATATTTAATGAAAACAGAAAACGCCGAATCAATCGATAAAAATAAAAATAGGTATGACGAGCAAAAGTATTGAATAATAAAATTTGACAAATCATTTCATTGAATCAAGAAGCCATTTTCTCGGATTATTTTCTGACTTTCTGCTCAACATATATTTTCTATAGGTGGTACATCTTATGGCATACCAAGCAAGAATGGGCCGATATTATTATGAACTGGGTTCAAAAGAATGGTTACAACAATGCTGTGGTCACGTTTCATGAACTTACAACCATGCCAAACGAAGGTTTGTATTGCTGATTCGATGATTTTAATACGTGTTATCGATCAAAACTTCTCTAATTTTAATTTGTTTAACTGCTTTTTACAGAGTTCACAGATTTACACGAAGATATTTTAATCATGGGTTTGAAACAACTAGAAAAACAAAACAAGGCTGAAATAATATCAATGGGAGAAACAGCAGGAGTTAAATTTTTCGATTGAATCGCAATGATAATTATAAGGCGTAAATATCATTCTGTACATAATTGTTTTCTAATAAATCTCGAAGGTGAAAGAGTTGACAGTAGTAACTGAACAAATGAAACACATCTACAATACTAAAATTTAATTGCAACAATAAATTCAAATTTAAACAACATCGTGATAATCTTGATAAACGTCCGGACAGTAATGATCAGCGTACCTTTGTTTCGCTTTCGCTGTATCTCTGAACTTTTTAGGCACGTATTGTTTATATTCGAACATTTTACGATCATTAATTGGATCCTCAAATTTCTCCCAGAATTTCTTTCTGGGATCCATTGTTCTACGTTTATTTTCAATTTTATAAATTCTTTCCCAATCGTAAATTTCTGGCGCTGTTCTATGTGCAGGTCGATGAGAAGTCATATGTCGATAAAAGTCGTGTAACCAGATTCGTCGTTTGTCGTCCTTTATTTGAGCTATTAATCTTTCGTTCTTGTTTAAATATGGACATAAATCTACTCCAGGTCTTTCTTTGGGCGTATTAATGTACATGGATATCAAATGTAATAGCGCTTTGTCATTCCATCCTGCGAATATATGAACTAATATTAGTAAAAAGATGAAGTGAAAATTTGCTTAGCTCCATTCAGTGTACCTTCTATTTTATCTTCATTTATATTGTGGTACAGCTCCTGAGGTAAGGTGCCATAACAATTGTTTTTCAGAGGGTTTTCAGGGTTGGTTCCATATGTATGAAGTACGGTGGTATTCAACTGATACTGATAAAATGAAAAAACTTTGCCATCGGTGATAATAGTTTGCGTTGTGAAGGGATACGTAACATCATAATAAGTAGAAAATCCTGCAACAAAAATTTTACATCTTTAGTTAAAAATCACTTCAAGAAAATATTCTTCATCCTACCTTGATAACACGCTTGGCCATACACCCACGCATAAGATGCTAAAATCGCTTGACAATGTAAGGCTTCCCTGCTGTCTTGAGAATCGTAAGTCGGACGTTCTGATAGATAGTTTGAATTGTGATACGACAAGATTCCGAAACGATAAGGATCATTTGGCCAAAATCCTGATGAAAATATCAAAATCAACGTTTGAAAATAGTTACCATAGACATCCTTCTCCTCAATCATGAAAGAAATAAAATTCCAACCTACCCGGGATGACAACACCTTTTATCCTTTCTCTGGGAATTTCGAGATAAGTTTTGGGATCGTATCGATATTCTTGAAGGTGGTAATTAGTAAGCTGAGGGTTTTCTTCAGAAACGATTACAGAAGTGGAGTCATTTTGATTTGCGCCCACTTGGATTCTAACGTCTTCAGTCATAATTGCAGGCAATGGCAAAGAACTTCTTATTTGCAGTAATGGCGATCCGAAATATTGGAAAAATCTATCAATATATTCGTCCAAACGTTTTTCTGACATTCCTTTCGTTTCCCTGAGTTTTTTATCTTCTTTAGTGGGATAGAATCCACCGACTCTCCAAAACGCTTCAAGTCGTGGTTCATAATCAATCTGTAGAACAAAATGTATTCATAAATGTGGAAGTAATGAACGTAAGTTAGTTAAGTCAGCATGACTGATTTTCTAACCTGAGTTTTAAAAAGATGAGGATAGTGATTGTTCAAAAGGCGAAGCAGTACACTGTTAATTTGGAAAATTAAATTCTTTGTCTTAATATTTTTCTTTTCTAGTTCTGGTAGTTCATCATCATCTAATAAATACGTTTGAACTTCATGTTTGAAACTGAAACATGAAGTAATTAAATCAATATTATGGTGATTACGAACAGATTTTGAATAATACAAAACACCGTTCACTTACTTTCTCAAACAGTTCTCAAAAACAATGACTTTTTCTAATTCTGGTTTTATATCAGCTAATAGCTTTCTAGTTTTGTCGTTATCCAAATATACCGGTAGTTCTTCAACTTCATTGACCACAGATCTGGTAATGAACTGCGATAGCGGCAAGAAGTTATACGGAATCGCCATTCCTTCACGAAGATGAAAGCTAGGCCAACCATAATACCTAGCAATATTCAGAGCTATCAGCTTTTCTTCGACAGTATTAAGTTTCTTAATTTTTTCATAGTACGCTTCTTTTCTTCTCAACTCAGCCGGAATTTCAGAAATATCTAGAATTTTTGGATATTCGATTTCTGCATTTTCTTTATGCTCGGAAAGTACAGACGACGAATATCTTCGTACCTTCAAATTTATCACACACCGAACATAATTCGACTTTTTTATCGCACTTAAAACACGCATAATTGAACTTTAGTAACACGATCACTTATACGTTCACTATCATTTCAAAAACTACTTTTCATATTTTGTATTGTTTTACTTCTTTGCGCACTTTACAGTTTACAGGTTCACCGGTTCATGACGAAGAATAATTGGAATAATCTCTTCTCTAATAATTTGAATTGCGTTGGAATTATCATTCCGGCTTCCGGCAAAAACCAAAAAGCACATTAATTCTTAATCATTTTTTTTTTTTTTGAAAAAGATCAAAGAAAATTTGTTGTTGTTGATGTGAAATTTGACCAACTTGACTTGACTTTGACCACTTGACTTGATTCGATTTTTGACTTGCGTATATTTCCAGTACGATTTTTATGCGTGAGGATCTGTTCTTTACTTCTTTTCGCAGTTCGGAGCAAGTTCGGAGTAACTCCGAGAAAGAATTGTGTTCTATTCGCACATTTCTTACTCCGAGTAAAAACATATTTTTGTT
>FIZV01010200.1:0-22500 GCA_900050545.1 Trionymus perrisii | reverse complement strand
CGCGATCGCGTTGAAATGTTTTTCTTCTTGAAATCGATATTATACGTACAAATTGAAATATAAAATACTATTCAATCTCGAACACAACGCTACAAGTACCTAACTAAATTTAAATTAGGCTTTTCTAAGGGTTAGAAAAACATATAAAATTTAAATTCAACTTACATTATGCAATTTATAATATAATCCGCAAGCGTTGCAAACTGGTTCCCCATTTTGATTCCGCCGCCATAAAGTTGTTGTTGTTGTTTTACAATTAGCGCAACTGGTACCCGCTCTCCTGGCAGCAGATTGCAACGACTGTAACAAAAAAAATCAAACGGATTTTCATATTAATTCGCTGCGACTGAATTTTTTTCACAAGTTTTTGGAAAAAAATTGACGAAAATTGCACGCGTAACTGGTTTTACGCGTCGATGATTTCTAGTCTGTTCGCGTCGCGTGTCCAATCGCCATATTTTTACACGTTCGAGGGAATTGAATTTTTTTATGGGAATATTGATACGCTGAGGTAGCTATAGGTTTCGTGTGTGAGGTGCTATGCGAACAAAATGGACACTGTAAAATGCTACTACCGATAGCGCAGGCAGAGATTATCTCTTATGCTCGTGGCGTCAAATTAACGAGCCACAGTGCGTTTCTTTCTTCTCATTAACGAAATGAGTAGTTGCGATATAGTATATTTTTTTTTAATATACATATACAACTGTCTGATGGGTTCGCCATACACATCGGATGGATTTTCTCTTCAGTCACTGTGCTGGCGAACTAATCAAGCTAGCCGGAGGCGATAAACTGACTAAACGTACGTCGGAATTAATTCATTAGGAGGAAAATATGTTACACGCGGTTACGTATGTGGAAGGCGAGCTGTCATTGTCGACCAAAATATTTAAAAGGAACGACAACGTCAGCAGCTAGGGCGGGATCAGCGAGCAGGGTAAACGCCACCTCGTGCAGTAAATCTCCGGCTCATTGATAATTACAAGTTGTACGATATCGAGCTGTGGCGAAGGGTGGCCCAGGCGTGCAGGGATTAAAGAATGGAATCTACGGATAAATCGCCGGTACGTCGCGCCGCCGATCAAAAACCAGTAATAGATGAAAAAAGCAACCTTTTGGGAAGATGGTTCAATTAATCAAAAATCGTTTTGGGTGCGCGAGGTGGCAAGGGCGTGTATAGTATACTGACATCGCGTATGGCATGTACAAGCTCTAAAGAGAAACATATGTTCGAACGAGACACAGCAGATTGACAGATTGACTGGGTATTTTTATATATATTTTTTATCGATTTCTCTCTCTCACTCTGGTACTTTCCGACGTGAGCCGAGCTGATCTCTGTAGTGTACCCAGATCGAGCATAGTCATGCTTGACTCATTGTATAACCTAGTAGGGGGTTTAATGTTTAGCTTTTCGTTTTCGTTTTTTTTTTTTTTTTTTTTTTTTTTTTTTTTTTTTTTTTTTTTTAGGAAAAAAATCTTTGTTTTTTGGCGTAAAAATATTTTTCAAATTTTTGGATAAAAATATCATTATATTTCTCGATTTTTTAAAAATTTGTTTCATTTATTGAATTAACAATCACTCATTCTCAATTTATTTTTTGGTAAAAAAAATCTCTGAATTTTTTTGAAGCGAAAAAATTTAAATTTTTGATGAAATTGAATAATTCTCATTTTATGGAGTAAAGAAAATTTTTTGGAATAAAAAAAAATGTCTGAGTCAAAGTTTTTCTGGATTAATATTGATATTAAAGCTCCCTCAAATTCAATTTAATAATAGTTTTTCAATAAATGGAATAGTAGAAATATAAACTTTGTAATTTGTGTTAAATTTCTATCTTTTTAAACGAAATTTCTTGAGATAATTTTTTTTAAATTTTTGGAGTAAAAACATTGTTTTGTTTTTTGGAGATATTTAAAAAAATATCAATATTTTTGTAGGTTAAAAATTTTCATTTCATGAAATGAAAAAAAAATCGCCAAAATTTGTGGAATTATAATTTTTTAATTTTTTACATATACATAATTAAGTGTGTATAATGTAAATATTTTTAGAATTTTTTGGTTCAAGAAGATCTTTTAGTCAGGAATTTTCTGTATTAAAAATATTTCTCAGTAAAAAATTTCTCAATTTTTTGCAAAAAAAAGTTTCTGGATTTTCTTTGAATAAAAAATAATTTTATTTTATTATTTGGATTAAAAATTTAACAATTTTTTGCGAGAAAAAAATGTACTCGTAAATTGTCAAGTAAATAAAAAAATTTTTCTTGTTCTGCTGTGAAAAAGTTCTTAATTTTTTGGAAAAATAAATTATCAAAATTGTGGGTATGTTCATTTTAAGATCATAATACATACTTGTCATAAATAGTCTTGGTTTTTACTTTTTTCAAGTAATAATTTTTTTTTGGAAAATCCTATTTTCTGGAATGAATATTTTTTCTATTTTTTTGAAGTATGTAAAAAAGTTTTTCATTTTTCAAAAGTGAGAGATTCTCATTTTATTGAGTGAAAAAAATTCTCAATTTTTTGGATTAGAAAAATTTTCTAATTTTTTTGAATTTAATTTTTTGATGTTTTCAAGTAAACAAAAACAAAACAAAATACATTTTTTGGAGAAAAATTTCTTTTAGGTTTCAATTTTTCTGAAGTAAAAATATTTCTCAGATTTTGAAGAAAAAAGATTCTCAATTTTTGGAGAAAAAAAACTTCTAAATGTTTTGATATTTAACTCTCTATCTTTTTGATAAAAAAATCGAACTACATTTGAAAAATTCCAAGTTGCCGACCCTATTGAAAGTGATTTCCTTTTTTCATGTACATTTTGTGGGGCCACACTCAAAATTTATAGCAAGCAATATATACATAATATAGTCAAAAAGGTATCTTTATGCAGCATTCAAATAATAGATATTGAAAAACATTAGAATAAGTACCTATATCGATTGCAAATTGTGTGAAGTGAAGAATCTGCTTGATTTACATTCAACTAGATACTAAAACAGTCCGTATAAGTGTACCTTGCTTGCAGGTACCTAGCTAGTTAGCTACCTATCATATTGAAGCATTAAGCTAATTAGTCGCATATAAATTTTAGCCAACAAGCAATTAAACACGTAGAATATGAGGTGTGTGGAAGAGAATGAAGTGAAAAGTGAAACACGAATCAACTCGTTGTATTCTACTCAATTTACTGACACGAATAAACATAAATTTTCATTAAAACATCCAAAACTCGCATCCATACCCAAAATTCAACTACTCGAGATATAGAAAAGCGTTATTACATAGCACTATAAATTTCTTCACATACGATAACAAAAAATTCTACCAACCATGGTTTATAGTATACCGAACAAATAAACGAAAAAAAAGTAAAAAAAAAAAGAAAAAGTGCAACGCCATTTTCTAAATTACATTTCTAGATAAAGGAAGAATAACTTGAAAAAGAGTTTTACCTTAAAAAGCTGAACTCCTATGACAGCGAACATGAATTGAAGGATGTATGTAACCAACATAATATTGCCAATTGTCTTAATGGCTACAATCACGCATTTTACTACGTACTAGAAAACAGGAAAAGTGTATGTAGGAAAGAGAATGAAAGCAACACAATTTCAACATAAGCGAAGACATTCAATTCATTTTTCAAGTGCAGAGGAATAAGTTATATTAAAGTAGCACTGAACCTGGCAGTCTTACAGGGATACAATATGGAGAATACACGTGCATATGTATGGAGAACCATAGAACCCTACCTACATATTCACATCTATACGTATAGTAGAACTATCAATCACCCTTAGAAAACCTACCACATTCTCGAGACTTCTTTAAAAAGTTTTTTGATGGCGAAGCACTAGTTGAAGAATTTGCACAATAAAAAAAGTAATTTTATACGTTGCTACGAATGAAGATGTTTACTTTCTATTTCCAATTGTATAAGTGTACCTACCTAGTACCTACAAAAGGTACACTTTTGAGAATTCTCGTAAAGCTTATTCGTTTGTTAATAGAGTAGTTTGGCGTGTAAATTATTCGTAGTGCGTAAAACTTGCAAATTTCTCGGTGTTTGATTAATTTAGCCTTATCTGTAAATTAATAAGTATAACAATGTGGATGAAGCGAGACATGCCAATGCAGACTTATGTTATCAAGCATTCGGACTTATATAATTGTATTATTTACATCTGACTTGACTCGAGAGCTATTATAATATATATGTAAATATATAAAATAAAAAAAATTATGTAATATAAGCAGTTGGACGAAGATTTATTATGTTCTTGCTCAAATGGGCATGCGTTACTGATTGTTTTTCTAAAATAATTCGTCGTGAAAAATAGTTAAATTTTTACCATTATCACATGCACTCTGACTCGCGTTTTTTTTTTTACCGATAGACTTGATTTATATTATATGTAAATAGATAATTTATGTAGGTAAACTAGTATGCAGGGAGTGCCAGTTAAGAATAACCTCCTTCAATCTGGCGAATCTGCAACTTACTTCAACAAAATGTAGATATGTTTGCCTACCCTCACAATTGAAGAGACTGTAATAGTGCATGTTGAAAACATTTTGATTTATTTTTGCACTTTCTGTCTTCAATATCTTTTGGTTTCTGAGGTAGAATTTTCCAGGGATGTGAAAACGATTGAATATTGTTTTCGTTTTCGTTTTTCCAACTCAATCGTTTTCGTTTACGTTTTCGTTTTTTCAACCCAAATGTTTTCGTTTTCATTTTCGTTTCCGTTTTCGTTTTCAGGGTTTTATAAAACCATTTCAAAATTTCAAACTTTTTTGGTGGTTTTACTGATTAAAAAAAATTGATAAAAATTGAAAACAGTAAACACCCAAACACCACCAAAAAAATCAAAAAAAAAAAAAACAACCACAAAATTGAAAAATTGAAAAATCGACCCAAAAATACTAAACGAAAACGAAAACGATGTTTCAAACGTTTTCATTTTCGTTTTGGTTTTTTCAAAATATCGTTTTTGTTTTCATTTTCATTTTCGTTTTTTGACTAAAAATTTTTTTTTTTCGTTTTTTGTTTCGTTTCGTTATCGTTTTCACACCCCTGGTATCTCGACAGTGAGTTGTGCAGCGGGAACACTTAAAAACAGGATTGAATTAAGTGAATTAACGCACGCGCCTGGCGGAAAAAAAATACAAAAACCGAAACCGATTGTTTTTTTTATCGGTTTTGGTTAAGGTTTTGGTTAACGGTTTTGAAAATATCGGTTTTGGTTTGGGTTACGGTTTTTGGTCAATTTAACCGGTTTTTCCCAGTTTTTGGTTTTGGTTTCGGTTGCATGCCCTGACTTAAATTATTCCAAATATCTCTGCCAAAAACTATTGTTTGAAAATGTTTTCAATTGGAGCCTTAGGAACAGAAACACGAGACTTCCAGAGAAAGGGAAAAATGAGCATTGGTCGTCGAATAAACCAAAGTGCCTATTAAAAATATATATCAAAACAAAACTTACATTCTTTATTTCGATCCATGGATTTCTGCAATGGAGACTCGTCCACTTCAGCTTTAGGTGGCGACCTTGGATATAACACAGTTTGCGACGAACTACCGCCGACGGAAGTAGCAGAGGAACCGGCAGAGGAACCTCCTCCTTGGGCCATATTATGACTACCCTCTTTCAATCCCTTAAACCACTCTGGATAAACGGAAATAATCGTATTGAGCAAATCCTGGTCCAGCTGGATATTCCAGTATACCGAGTCACCGTGATTCGCTTCTGCACAGTGCCAGAGAAAAACAGAAAAAAAAAGAACTTAGTAAAATGCGATTAATATTGTAGGCGGTGGAATAATCGCGAATTAAGAAGAAAAAAAAAGATGCGTCCAATATACGGCATACACACATGTGGCGGTATGATGAAGAAGGGGAAAACCTCGGGGAGATGTCGGGTCGCATCGTGTTGTGTAATTTATGCTTAGGGCGTCCCACGCGTTCGTATAATAAAATATCGTAGCACAATGATACAAAAAAAAATTAACATTTTGCGCTGAAAAAATCCAGCTGTTAGGAACAAACTCTCACCACGAACGTATATTTCTGCGATAGATGCCCACGCTCGCAATTATCTTATAATTTTAGGCAAAATAGCGTATTTAAACTAATGATGGTGTTGAGGAAATTTCGTACGTAGTTTTATCATTCGTTATTATTACAAAGTACTTAATATTCGCGATTTCAGAAAATTCCCCATTTTGAGAAATTAAACGATGAACTCGGCATCGATCGTGACATTGCTGTTGATCGACAAATGCCACTCTTGGTAGCAAAGATTGAAGTCGTTTCAAATGTATGGTATTGGCATGTAGAGCACAGTGCGACGAATAGTGTATTACATCTGGGAAGAACTTTGGGAAATACCATCTAATTCACACTTGCAAATTTGTAGAAGATCTCTACAATCGATGGAAGTTTCCTAATTGTTTTGGGTGCATTGATGGAAACCCGATCTGCAAAAGTAGTGTCACGTGACGCGTTATTCAGTCATTTTTGATTCATATCTTCAGGAGCCTTCATCAACCAAACCTCCAAAAGCGTCGACAACTTTAACTACTGGTAGTTTCCTGGCAAGTGGCCTCATGGCAGGAGCCACTGACTGCCTGCTGTGTTCCAAAGGTGGAGGTCACCACCGTACAGAGGACTGTCACACCTACTCAGATTATGCCTCCCGTAAGGACAGGTTTTTGGAGCTCAGGATATACTTCCTCAGGGGGAGGGGTGTTACATCATCAGTCTCTTAACTTCCTCCTGAAAGGGCGATCTCGCCTCAACTGTAGCCGAAAGGGGCATACTGTCCTGACCCGCATTAATCATATGGCGACCCCTACGAATGCCGGTCAAGCGAACAGCCACAATATGACGGATAACTTTCAAGAAACATAACATGCATGTTGAGAATGTACCATAGTGATAGATTTAGGGTTCGAGGTATTATCAATAGTGGTGGTAACAGGGTTGCAATTTAAATCAGACATATGGTACTTCAGGCTGTCCTCCTAGTGCTTAATATTCTTTGCGTAATATTCCCACACAATTCAGACCAGCTCTTGAAATATATCTTAAGTTCACATTTATTGGCACCACCGTCATATCGGATGACCACATTTACACACCTACGTTTAAAACACATCGGACAATCAACATACTTGTCTAACAAAAAAAAACCGCAACTATACGTACAGTCGCAGTCATTATTCGTAATACGAAGTCAAGGTGTGGTAAAACGAATAAAAAATCCTACGATATATAAAAGCAACACTAAAAACGAAGATAGCTGAGGCAAGCTACACACAGGAAGCACATTTCTCGACACAACACGCAGTAAAAAAATCACATCACAATCATGTCATCAACGCAAATCCGTAATCGTGTTTACATTTACACGTCATAGAATTGTACTAGCGGGAGCCACAGCACGGCGACCGAATATAACCATCTTAAAAGTCAACGACTGCTGTATAAGCCGACAATTCATCAACCTAACACACAAGTTCAATTCAATACAATTTGCCATTAGGATTGCTGCGCTGTGGAGCATCCGATGCAGCAATTTACCTTGAAACTCAGCATGAAATTATGCACCGGCTTAAGTACCCGCGCCGCAACCATCATCATTTGGCAATTGCTACCGCTGCTAGAGAAACGACATATAGCTGAAAAGAGATAGAAGAAATAAAACATTCTGGCCAGATCCACACGATGATGTGCTGCATTGAAAAACAACACAGATCGTAAAATCCTTTTCTGGAAGCTAATTAACGACGTATTGGCACCTGAGAATTATGCTTATACCTTACGGTAAACAAGGGGTAAAATTTATTACGTCTGAGGCGATCAGAGACGGCGACAATCAAATTGATATTTTCATAGGGTAGGTAAAAATACCTGGTATACTCGAAAGATATTATATCACGTTGTAAAAAATTGCATTCCATTATGTAACCTATCCAATCACAAATTGGATTCAAAACAAATACTCGACTGCAGGAATTTTTTCCCGAGACATTTACTTGTGAAAACATTCCGATGCACTAAGCAAATGGTAAATTAAGACTTCTATTCCGTAAAATTTTCCTTTAGGTACCTACGCTTTATTTTGTAATCAAATTAAACGAACAGTCGAGTTTCTCATTTCCTTAATCAAATCGTCGTATTTATATATCTGCTGTATACGTGCGTATTACTCAACAGGTGGATAATTTGCGTTAATTTTTATAACCTGCTCGTACATTTCACATTTATATTCACCATCGTACTTTACACAATACCCAATTACCTATGTATGACGAACATCTCCGAATTTCCTTCCAAAGAGTAGCACACATGTCTTGTGATGTACATTATGAGTATTTTTTGTTGTAATTATGACGTCGATAAATGAGAAATAATTTTTCAACGTCTTAGCATCTTCCCACCAACACCAGTTTTTATATGTATTCTTCGATAGAGAGGGAAGGACAAATCACCTGACTGGAACATTTCACTGCACAGTATACTCTTCAAGAATATCAAACAAGAATCTGAGTTGTGTGCAGTTCAAATATTAGTACGCTTTTATCATCACTTTGATAAAACGTTCCTTTACCTTACTTCGACGTCGGTCATGAATATTATGTAAATATATCGCAACTCGCACTCGCCACACAACCGTAGGCATTAGTTTTATCGAAAATAATCTCGCTGTGGAATACTTTTGCCTCACACAGAGGAGAAAACAATGAAAATTTCTTATCATTTCTAAAATATCATTTTCATTATTTAATACCTATGTTACGACAGTAAATACTTGCCGATGACGCCGGAAAATGATAATAAAAAAAAGAAGCTAAAAAGAATAAAATCAGAAGCGCTGAAGAAACGAAGCAGCAAGGAGACAAATACGCTGTATGTAACGAGATTGATGGGATTATTAAAGAAGAAAAAGCAAGATTCACGTCGAATTTGGTTAGCAATCCAACAACCACAAACATACCGTTCCATGTTGCTATTCGTATGAAGTTACTACCTTATAATCAAAGTTTATTACCACTAAATTTGACTGAAAATCACTGGACTCTTCTATATATTGATATTGAGGGTGATTTTCCTTCGTATCAGTATTATAATTCTCTAGGTGATGATTCGAACACTGCCACAAGACTGGAAGAAAAGACCCTCAATTTTCAAGAAAGTTCATCAGAAGACTACGTTTATGGTAATGACAGTTTTGTAAGTAGGTATAAAACGATCTACATGAATTTAAAATCATTTTTCTTTTTAGGTACAAATTTTGTAACCAATAACTTGAAAATCAGCCTAAATGGTAGCCATATTTTTGAAAATGAGAAAAAAGGAAATACTTGGTCAGGAATAACTAACATTTTCTGGAAAATTGTTAAAAATTGATGAAAACATGAAAATTGACTTCATAATTTAATTTTCAAGAATGTACTCGCCATATCTGTTCGTCTTTGGACAGTAGACAGCACGTGTGACAAGAAATTTTGTTGTGATAAAAAGTGATAAAGATTGAAATTTATTTTTTGTTATACTTTTTGCAACAAAACATGGAGAGTTTGAACACGGAAGTGTTTCCCAGGCCACTGTTGTGGCAAGAGACCCAGGAATATTTTACAAGACCTCGAATCAAAATTTAAAGACGCCGAAACAAAATATGTAGCTAATTTGGATTAATGATTATTGGTAATACTTCATTGCAAGGACGGATTCAAAAAAAAGTTTTAAAATTTGAAAGATACGGCGTTCATTTTTACTCCCTAAGTAAGAATTATGTAGCACTGGAACTTCTATCTAATAAATATTTTTTTTTAGAAAAGATCCATTTTCAAGTAGGTTCGCATTCATTTAAAAAAAAATTCAATTATCGAATTCCCTGTTCAAAAAAATTATAAAAATTTCGCTCAGAGGGAAGAAACGCTCATCGCTCGCCTAAACTGAGAACTTTACATTTACAACTACGAAATATCCCCCAAAGCGACTTATTCCCGAACTTGAGAGAAAGGTTCTCATTTTTTTTTCACCGATGATAGAAAAAGGCTCTCTTTGGTCGTCGATCCGAATAAGAAATTCCATTCTGTATAAGTTGAATTTCGAAATATTACCTTTAATTGTAAACGACGTACTGGAACGGATCCGCCCCTTTTTAACCAAATCGCTAATTCGATTTTTGAGAAATCACTTTAGCTGCCATAAAATTTTCTTCCAATTTTAATTTCTTCGATGTTGCAGACTGATTTTTTGTAATTTGAAAACATTAATGGCTTTTTAATGTATCAATTTAGATTCAAGCAAGTCCGATAAGTCGAAAAAGCAGCTATAAACACAGCCCAAGTCTGTTGCGCGGGTGGAAGCGACTCTGATGACCAACACAGCGTTTAAACTTTAAAGAGAGATATGACGTACACCACACTAAACGTGCCACAGAACACGAAACGTTTGTGGCGCGGACCGGGACTGGGACCGGCGAAAAACAAATTGTATGTCAAGAACAACTCGACGCGAAGGGCGAAACCACCAAACAAGTTTTTCAAATCGAAACGGTTCTCGGTTCCCAGTTGGGTACCGCGTTTCCGGTCATATCGATAATTCATTCGCAATATTTTCATCGTGGTACGCGGTGGTGATTGATTCAAACGCATTCGCAAACCTACGTAAAAAATAACGCCATCGTAAATATGTAAAGTAACACCTACCTTCGAGGATTAGGTAGTCTATGGATGGAGAATGAGGCGAGGGAATTACCAGCTTTGATACACAATTTACAATAGGATGCAGGGGCGTAGATCGGCTCGCTTGTAACAGACTGTAGAATACAGACCTAGCTAACCTGATCCGTTAGACAAGATAAAGCCACACGAGCCGTCTGCGCACATATTAAATCAGGCTCTAGTTTTCTCTCTTCATTCAACACAACCGTCGACCAATTACCACGCTAGGTTTGTCTGCTTCACGAAGATACCTATCGCCATAAGCGCCACGAAGCTGAACAGTTCATTTTGTGAGTACTGTGGTCATTGAGATATAATATTTAGAATAAACAAGGCACAGAGAATATCGGTTTGCTAAGTGCTCCCTATTTTTTCTGAAGAAATTACAAATTGTGTTTAAAAAGAAGAACATGGTCTAATGAAGGAAATGTCTAACAATTTAATTTTGATAGAGTTTTATATTTGCAAACGAATTTGGAGAGGGAAAAATCTGATTTTGTACTGCGAAACATGGTTACCATTGTTACCGTGCTCGCATGCCTCAAGTTGGACTATATTTAGATTGCTCCGCTGAAATTGTTCATAGTTCCAATAATACCTAAGTGTGAAGTTCGAAGAAGTATTGTTCCCACATTTTCATTTAATTAATAAAGCAAACACAAATAATTTGATTATTCGCGATCTTTTCTCCAATCTTCGTGACGTGGCAGCAGAGTGTGGTTACGATCCACAAACTTTTGAGTTATGAGCCCAGCACGCTTTGCGCCACTGTTATTTCTCTTAGGCAAATCCTATACCAAATAGAGCATAAAGCGGCGATTCACGTACCATAATATGCAAATAAGCCAACGTCTAGGCTATCCATTCAACAATGTGTACTTCACTTACGTAGACATACACCAAGCTCTTTCTATTTATTGTCCTTGCACGTATAATTTCCGACGACTTATCTTTACGGCCAAAACAATTAGCCCGGTCAACCTTTCGGTTTTAGCGCAGCTTTACAGACAAGTCTGCGTGACATTGTTTAATTACACCTTCTCCGTCTAACTGAATTTACTCTGCTGCATAATTATAATAAATGTCTCGACTGACCAAATGACTTCATGTTATAATGATACTGTTGTAGTATTCGATGTAATGTCATATGTAATACCGAGTACTTCATCGCATAATGAGATTAAAATTGAATCACTGGGATCATGAAGTAGATAATCTTACTTATTCAACATTTTCAAATTACGTAAACCTGTCAAACTATCAAGTATCCATTAAATTATATTGATAAGATGCTTCACGGCTCTCTGCACAAATCATGATTTATAATGCGCTGGAAAAAAAGAACACATCTCATCCCAACCAAATTTAAATTCCTTTCACAACTCAAATGAGCAGCTATTCACCTTTCATATTAACCCACAAAAAACCTTCCTCCCTTTAACTCGGAAAAAAAAAATCATTCTGGCGGTAGTAAATTCATTGATAACTATTGCGGGTGCTGAGGGCGTGCTTCAAAAGCGGGGTAGACTAATTACAGATATTACATTTACATCCGGCGTACACAATCGAAGCAAAGAGAGCGGTGAGGCAATGGCACGTTGTTAATTTTTACATCGCCTACGTGCGAGCAAAAATTCACTAGTAGACATCTTCCGCATTTCCTTTTCAAGGTTGCATTTGCCCCGAAATATGTACGTAGGTTGCGTGTAGTGACACGCGTCGCGATGCGTCCGGCACCTTATGTGAGACCAACGTACGTATCAACATATGTTTATTATATTGACGGATTTTTACGCAACTTTTCAAATATACGTAGACCTATATCATTTCTCGCATAATAAATCGCGCTTCACCAAGTGCATTGGAAACACCTGATTGAAAAGATGTACACATAAGACTCAACTGTGGCAAAATCTGCAATGCTGAATTAGAAGACTGCCACAGCTGGTAGTGACAAATAAAGTCTATCAAGGGAATTTCCCAGAATTTCAAAATTGTTAACGGGTAAAATTCGTGAATAAAAATTCGACATTAATTTTTTCAGCCATCGGCATCGTCTCGTTTAACAAGAATCAACGAAAAGATGTTGGACATCCCTAGAAGCAATTGATATTAACAAATATCCACCCAATAGAGCAGGCAGGTTATGCTTATCAACACTGACCAACTGAAGGAGAATGCAAAAACAGTACCTACATCGAGATATCGGGTGTCTAAGAATATGAGAAGCCCCCTGGGATTTTTTGTTACAAAAAGTTAGGTGTAGATGAAGATTTATTTAAACGAATTTGGTTAAAAAAATTGCCTGTAAGAACACAAGAAATTCTCGCTGCGAATAATACTTCTTCTGTTAACGAACTAGCGAAAGTTAGCAGATCGTTTATTTGATACTTACGAAAGCCAAGACTCATCGCCAATAAGTCAGATTTCATCCGTGCATTTTAAGCCGTACAAATTTTAAAACGTTTAGTTGAATGTTTTTTGAAGTTTTTTGTTGAAAGTTAGTTTCATTTCATAATGTAATAACTAATCGAACTCTGACAGTTACGTCATGTTTTTAATTATTATATTGTATAATTTATAATGTTTGAACTTCGCTTTGAAGCCATGTAGTATCTGTTGTTTTTTAATTTAAAAAAAAAATCGAAAATGAAGAACACTCCTGTGCTGTCCGCAGGAAGTGCTCATTTAAGAGCAGAAAGACTTGTTGCGTTCCTGGCTGCAAAAATAGGTGAACTTTGATACTTTTCATATGTGAATAGTTGCTTATTAATGCATAAATATTTAATAAACCTTCATTACAGAAATGCTCCAGGAATTTCCCTATACTTGGTGCCCAAGAATCCCGAAGTCGCTGCAAAATGAAAGGTGATTTTGGGTATCTCGAATGTGTTATCTAAAGATACAAGAATCTGCCAGGTGCACTTCGAAATCATCCGTAAATTTCCAAGTTTTTGATGGGATTTGACTGGCCCATAACTCAACCTTGAAAAAAAATCTTCATGAATTGAGAACTAATGAACCAGTTTCTAAAAACTGATACATATCTCGTTTCAGCCATTAAGAATAAATCAAGACCGTCATAACTTTCTTGTCACACTGTACACTCGTGCAAGTGCATCAAAAAAATTCGCGTCAAAGCGTACAACGTTGACCTAAAAAACCAATTTACACGGCATCAGCACTTCTCAGCTCGAATATAATACTCTACAATACAATACACTTGAAGAAAAGACACGACCGAAACACAGAGCTTGGTTTAAATTAAACTTCAGCCGAAATATAACGGTTTCATTGCAGAGGGGTGACCGCAACGAGGGGGTAGGACAGGCAAAGACCTCAACGCGGTTCTAAAGCGCACGCATGTAACCGGTTGAAACAGTGAAAGTGTTTACCCATACGTTGCAGACGAGCGAGTTACCTGTACGTTGCCAAATTCGCGTCACGGACAAACGCCATATGGTATATTTATTTTTTTTAAAAAACTATGACGATATTGTGCGAGTACATTAACGAGAGAGAGAGAGAAAGGATGGACGATGGTGCGACGGGTAGGTACATTTTTAACGAGTAAATTATACGTACCGTTTGCCATTCTACGAATTAAACACTTAAATTGTCTCTCGCTAATAAACGAAGATTAATAAGAAGCATATATCGTGTAAGGTGGCCCATACTTGACGTACCTAGACCGGTACCCGCTCATCACTCTGTCTCTTTCTCTCTGTACGTATCTATCTTTGTACTTACACGATAGGACCATCTGTTGCGTGTTGCGCGTGTAATCGATTATATCATTAATGAACGAGGATAAATCGCGTAAAAAATTAGTGACGGCTAGGTCACGAACGATTTGCTGACGAATCTGCAGCACCGACCATGACTGAAAATATTACCTCAACTTTTCTCACATCTATGTCCTACCTCGTACGTTAGTCGCTTTTCCCATCCACCTACCACGAGATAGAAAATTTAATTGAATTTCGCACTTGGCAGTTGGCACCCAGTCCTATCTCCTAATTGTCCAACGATCCAATTTATACGTACAATGTACAATGCTCGGATGCTGTGAAGGATTGTCATCATACGTTGAGACGTCGCGTCGTCAACACTTGCAACCTCGACGACGTTGATTCGTATGACCCTTGCAATTACGTAATTTTATCTTCGATATATGGATAAATGCTCCAGGGCTTCGTAACATATGCGCATTTCGGACATCGTCCAGCTGCCTCGTATCTTTCTACCGGTCTTGGTAATGGTGATACCTTTGTCGGTACATAATTGTACATCAATGGCAGATCTTCATTGCGTAACATTCGTCATAACTTGTAGAAAGTATGGTAACAAAGTTGGATCGAACTGTCCTCAATCTATCGTGATCATTGGCAAGTTTAACCTCAAATTTTCTCTTATTTCATATGGATGTCATAGGAGGAAGGCTTCGAGCACAACACCCACAGCACATATCACAACCACATGAAATCACAGCTGTCTATAATAATTGATATTTTCATCAGAAAAATTGAGTTATATTTCACGCAAATTCAGCTACCACAATGATAATTCCCACCTACCAACCGACTAAACGTATATTATTACGATGGCGTTACAAATTAAAGCGAAATAATTTTCACAACCGCATCCACAGCGTAAAATTCACTTTACCGGTATGTTTGGCCTAGGAAAAAATCTTTCTTGAGGACGGGTTTCTGAACGCCCGACACTCCCCAACAATTTTTAAATAGCGGATAACGTACAGCTGACTGCGTTCGTGGGTTTTGCGCGTAGGTTCATGGTATCAACATTTTCAACGGTTTAGATTATACGAGATTTTTTTACAAACAGGAAAAGGTGGACGAAGGAAATACTCTGCGATAGAACAAGACAATAATCGTCCACTGTGAGAAGATCGGACTACAGAAGATGTTGCAAAATAAATTTTAATTAATTTTGATTCTCGTAATTTTTTATGCTTACCATATTCTACCAAGCTTATAACAAACATGCTTAAGCGAAGTGATACTATCATGAAAAATCCAGTTATGTTGTCTGTCCTTTACCTAGACCTTTGAGTATGTATTTATAATAAATGATATGGAGGCAGAATAACGCAGTACGGCTGGATCCTTGATAGAGCACGCTAAAATGGGATAGTAGATGATCCTTAGAGGTGATAACGGTGATAGATTTTCAAAACGTGTTTTTTTTTTGTAATAATTCGCGAAAAAATGAAATGAATCCGTAAATAATGGCTTCTAAATTCTTTTAAGTTTTAGTATACCTACATGATGAAGAAGAGGTCGTGCAAAAAATAAAGAGGAAGATAATATAGAACAAGAAGTGGTGCAAAAAGGTGTCAACCCAAACAGCGCGTATTTCGTGTACAAAGTGCGATATCAAAATAATGAATTTCGGGTAAATATTGATTAGATAATGTGTGAAGTTTTGAGAATTTAGCATACATTACATTATTTCGTTTCTTTTTCATATTTTTAGGTCTGTCACAAAGGATTTTTGGCAATTCATGGTATTAAGAGAAGAAGAGTTCGTCGAATTCAAATGTCCTTGCTTGAGGAAGGATCTTCTCCGAAGGATAAGCGTGGTCAACATGAAAACCATCCTCGCGAAATGCTTCCAGCTGTGCGTGAAATGATTGAACGTCATATCGCCTCTTTACGAAAACGACAATCTTAACTTTTTACTTGGTGAGTACTGGGTGTAAAGTGCATGTTTGATAATGCAAAAAAAATAAATAAATAAATAAACACGACATGGAATGCGTTGTCATGCTTCGTTATGGTTGTTATTGCGATGAAAATTTAGAATCGAAATTTAGAATCGAAATTTATGAAATATGAATTCTGTTATGTGCAGCGGTAAAGGCGGCGGTGGCAGATCAGGCGGCGGTGGCACATCAGACGGCAATGGTCACTTTAGCTTAAGAGATAATCCAAACCGTTATTATCTTCACGAAGACATCAAATCTGTGAGCCAACTGCACCAGCTGTTTTTGGAACAGAATTTTATCAACATTCCATATGAGTCTTATCGTCTTATATTTAACACTTTCAACATTGGTTTTGCTCTACCACGCTCAGATACTTGCGCAACTTGTGATAAGTTTAATCATGACATGAAAGCGACCGGAGCTGTGGAGGCAGTACAAGTTGACGTTGCAGCAAGAAAAAAAGCTCACTTGGAATTGGTGGATAAATTCAGAAGTCTCAAACGTAAATACACGAAGCAGGCTCAGGCTAAAAAAATTTCCCTGCTTACATTCGACTTTATGCAAAACCTGCCCATTCCAAATATCACGACGAACGATGTTTTCTACCGCAGTCAGATGTGGGTGCATAATTTCGGTGTACACAACCTTTGTGATAACAGTGCCACAATGTACGTGTACAATGAAACCGACGTGTACAATGAAACCGACGGTGGCAAAGGATCAAATAATGTGACGTCGATGTTATTTCACGCAATTCGACAACTACCGTACAAGGATTTATTCCTGATATGCGATAATTGTCCAGGACAAAATAAAAACCGAACGGTAGTCCTCTTTCTGTACATGGTTGTTCATTTCTTTCGGATGGCACCCTCTGTTACGCTAATTTTTCCAATTCGAGGACATACATATCTTCCAAATGATGCAGACTTCGCCCTCATAGGAAAGAAATTGCCGTGTGAAACGCCAGCCGATTGGATTGATGTTATTAAAAAAGCGAGGAAAAATCCATCTCCGTTTACAGTGGAAGAGTTTCACTGGGATGATTTTATAAACTTCTCCGAGTCTTTACATGAAAGCTTCTCGCCCAGCAATGAAGATTAAATCATCAAGGATGATACATATTAGTAAGGATGTTCGTGATGTGAAAATTAGATACGGTTATAGTTCTCGATGGAATCATATTGCTGTTCGAACAAAAAATGCAGCCATACCGGCAGAAATCCGTCTACTTTCGTTGTATGATAAACCGTTGGAAATGACTGCCATCAAAGTGAAGAATATGCAGCATCTATCTCAGTTTACTCAACGTCCTTCCTCTCAAGAATTTTATCACCAGTTCTTCCTAAACGATGCCAATGAAAAAGAGCAAGAGGAGCAAGTCGTTGAGGAACAAGAAGAGGAGGTTATCGAAGTCGAAATCGAGTTAGAAGATGACGATAATAGTAGCGGAGGCGAAGATTGAAAAATAATAATGTATTAAGTTCGTATTTTCAATAAGTACAGTATAATAATCAGTCTTTTCTATCATTTTCGTATTTTTCTCGAAGTTTGTATTATTGTATTTTTTTTATGATTAAAAAATCGTATGTATTTCTCTTAAAGTTCGTATCAATGTATTTTTTTGATTAATAAATCCGAAAAGTTATTGAAATAATATTTTCTTGCGATGGTAGACTTTTTAATAATGTTTTTCAACAGAAAAATATCGAGAGTATCGCCGACAGTAATTTCCTTGGTGAAAACGACCATAGTCAAAAAATTACTTGGTGAAAATAACCATAAGAAGGCCCGTTTTTTTTAAAACGCAAAATTCACATAGATAGCGACTTCCAATACATTTTTCAAGGTCATTTTCGGATTCAGCGATAGTGAATCTACCTATAGAGCATCTAAGATACTTCATTGATATTTAGCAACATTCGTGGTAACGTTTAATGTTCACCCTGAAAAGTTCGACTTGACTGACTATGGCGGTTTTCACTATGGACCCCTCAATTATAATAAGTGAAGCGGCGAGGAGATACTGTATTCCGAGATCAACTCTTTCATGCAAAATAAATAATCGTAGACCCAGAGAAAAGTGCAGAAGCGGGCCTAAAGCTGTGCTAGGTACGTGTCTGAACAATTGAATTTTCCATAAAAAGTTCTAAGTATCTAACTTTATTCATCACTTCAGGTGTAGAATGTGAAGAAAAAAATCGTTCAATGGATTATAGATAGTGCTCGTCGAGGATGCCCTGTGAATAAAACTGTACTAAAGTTCAGCGTCACCAAGCGATCCAGTTAAAATAACTCAGCTGAACTTAATAAGAGAAACAAATTTTTACTTTTTAGCAGTGCTTTTTTTTCTTCGAATATTCGAATATATTCGAATAGTTGCTCCCCGAATAGTTCGAATACACGAATACTAAAAATATTCGATATTCCAATAGTTTAATACCAAACTATTCGGATTCGCCCAACACTATGAAATATATTCCTAAAAACCTATCGAAGAATTGCTCACGCATCTAGAAGTATTAAACACTTTACTCGAATATGGTTTAACAGCTCGTCCTGACTGGGGACGTAATCCGAATTCATTCGTAAACAAATATCGAATGTAAATTATAGGAATCACTCTTTTAAAAATGAAATAAAAATTCATTTGATTTAGTATTTTTCTTTCTATTTGACAAATAACAATATTCAACGAGTAAATAAACCCGCGGTGACTCGCATCGCACTCTTCTACTTTTCAAGTTCGCTTATCAAAGTTGACAGGAAACGACGAAGGGCAATTTTCCCCGCAGTTTGTTATTCAATCCACCCACAGACGTTTGAAAAGCTTGCCGAATAAATTCGTAAAAAACTTCGCATCAATCGATGACCGGAATGTTACAGAACCTTCAAAAAGATACGCCATATAAAACAAACGTACTTAGAACTAGTTTACGTTCTCATTGTAGATATTAGGTGCATAAAACACTTGCCACTGTTTCCAGTTTAATAGTAAATTAATAAGTAGGTACGCGGTATCTAGATGAAAGTCAGCTGCACCAAGTTTACAATGTGCCTGTGCCAACACCCACGATATACTTTCCTTTTGTATTAGCATTTTTCACACAACATTGCCATCATTTTACTGGAGAGGAAATTTTTCTCATTATAAATTGTTTTAGGTAGATAATTTAGATTTATAGATAATGTATTTGAGAGAAAATTTTTGAACACGAGTTTGAACGAATTGTAAGTAAATGAGAAATGCTTTTTTCTCCCTTCGCTCAGTCAGAATGATGAAAATTTACTTTGTAAATCGGAAGAAGGGCGTACAATGTATTTTGGTCTTTCACAAAATCAAACAAAAAATATTAGTCACTTTTATAATCCAAAATCAAAAAGGACAAATTTTTACTCTACAAACAATTGGCAACACTGGCCACAAGGTAAAATTTTTCTAAACCCTGGACAGGTGAGAATCACCAGACACCTGATCCAATCGATTGAAAAACCGTTTTTCTTTCCTTTTTACTTTACTATTTCCTCCTCTCATAGGCTGGTATCAACTTTAGCAAATGTCTGCGTAATAAAATGTCTCGGAGATTAAGAAAACTGTCAAATTCGCCGGATAAGAAACGCGATGTAGGTGTAAGTATCGAGCCGGAACGGAACACACGAAAATGTATCACGCAGTCTGGCTTTTGTTAACTACAAACGACCGCAATTCTATGTACATGATGAACTGGTTACTCAGTCTAGAAGTGGTGTTAAACTTCAAAATTAATCAACACCAACACCGATGAATAAATATAAACAAGGAATTTAAAAGCTAAACGATGTCAACGAAATGGTATTTGACAAATATTGGACGTTTCAAGGGTATCCAAGGTATAAGATAAGTATTACATAAGTTAAGGGGATATTCTCAATACTTATTTGCCTAACTCGCCCCGTCATAACTTTCCGAACGAAAATTGATGAAATTTATACATATTTCAAATTATTTTAAATGAACGTACGCATGCGATTTTCGATTAGTTTGGTAGTTTTGAAAAAAATCAAAAATCAAAAGTGTCCAAAATTTCTATAAATTTAATTTCCATTTTTCCCAAAACTATACTCAACTAAGTAATTGAAATTTGCATGCGTACCTTTCAAAATAATTTGAAATATGTATATTTCTCATCATTTTTTGTTCGCTAGATCTCTAGATGGAATTGATTAAAGATTTACATTTTACACAGCTCTTATGGAAGTTAGGACGGGGCAAGTTAGGCAAATAAGTATTGAGAATATCCCCTTAATAATTCAATCGAAAATTATTCCTGTACCTGAATAACTCGTACAGCGGCGAGTCTTCGCATTGGAATGTATTTTTCCGCGCACTTACACAAAAAAAAACACAACTAACGAAATAAAACGATAATCTTCGACACTGCGGGTGTCACACTTCGGATGGTACGTCTTACATACCACTTTTCAACACACTTATGTACTTAGATTGGAACGCAAATCGATCATTTATGCGACGCAAATCAAAAAGAAAATACACGCCCGAAAAACCGCCAAGATTTCGCGAATGAAGCCACACTAAACACAGGGTTACTGATACTTTTTATCTTGAAATTCTTTGTGTACGTATGTTTTATTTGGTTGGCACTCTCGAGGCACGATACACAATGCACATACTACCTTCGAGTATCGAATACTACAAGTGTAGTAGTCAGTTTTTCTGCTAGTGCTAGGTATTTTCTCTCGCTGCATTCTCGTCATAGGTGGGAGCTACAGCGTCACGGCGAACGCGGGCCACCTACCAGTGGGAAGGCGATATACCTGTATTATTTCGCGTCAACGGAAACAATGTTACCAGCTGATAACGGAGAAATAAATTCCGTCAGGAAATGCCTTGTTTGTTTATGTTATTTTTTTTTTTTTTCTTCATTCGTTGTGCTATTTTATTATGAATTATAATATTGGGCTTTTTCCAAGATGGCGTGAGCATACCAAATTTTTTCATTTTGGAGGAAAACAAACCTTGATAAAGATAAATTTTCTGAGTGATGAAAATTCCCGCGTTTTGAGTTTTTCATTTTGGAAGTAATTTTTGCCTTCATTTTATGAATTTTGGATTGGCTTCGGCCCACAATTGAGTGATTTTGTCACCCTTTTTTACCCTTTCATCATACGCAGCTGATCTTCTGATTAGATGTAGGTAATGATAAAGATAAATTAGTGCAATAGAAAATTTTTCAACGATACATTTAAAAAATTTATGTATCAACATGAGCTTGAATGAATTCAATCATTTTTTTTTTTTCAAATATCTGACTGATGTAATTTTGGAAACGCAAAAGCTCCTTTCAATTGATGAAACATTTGAAAAAAAAAAATTGAAAAAAAAAAGGAAATTTGATGGGGTATTCTAAATTTTAAATAAAATCTAATTGAAGCTGAAAAAAATTATATATTTTGTAACCGGTGGAATTGTGTGATTTTATAAATTATATTCGAGTTTTCGAAAACAACATTAAGCCCTAATGGTTGTGATATAGTTACGGATAGGATGATTTTTATTGTTTTGTTGGATTTCTTAGGTATATTTTTGGATATTTTTTGATTAGGAATTATTTTGAAAGTTTTCATTTAGGGTAAGTGCACTAGTTTGTGACACAGCACTAGTTTGTGACAAATTTGCATTCGTTTAACAATATTAAGATATTGGCTTAGTAGATATGAGGTTTCTTATTTTTATTGGAAAATTCAGTTATTCCATATTTGTTACATACACATCTCTTACTTTTTATCTGTGGAAGTTTCCACAATGTCCCTGTCATTTTAAAAATTCGCGGTTTGAAATCCGCTAAAATATCACCTGCTGTTAGCAGAGTTGTGAAAAAAACAGATTTTTTCCGAAAAAAACAAAAAAAAAACGTTTTTTTTTTTATTGTTTAAAACGTTTTTGTGTTTTAAACGGTTTTTAATGTGTTTGTAATAGGTTTGTTCGGGCGCTTACAGAAAAACTGTAATTTAACAGAATGCTGTAA
>FIZV01010198.1:0-10332 GCA_900050545.1 Trionymus perrisii | reverse complement strand
AGGACCAAATTCAACCTTTTTTTTTTTTTAATTTTAAGCATTTAATCAAAAAATGGAAAAATAATTCTTTTTTGTATACCTAACAAAAAATGAAAATTGAGGTAATTAAATATTATAAAAAAATATGAAAATTTAAAAAATTTTCTTGAAAAATAAAAAATTGAAAATGATTTTAAAATGAAAAATGTTAACAAAAAAGGGATGAAAAATTGGAAAAATTTAAAACAAACAAAGTGCAAAAGTGGAAAAAATAGATCAATTTTAAAATTAAAAAAAAGAAAAATCAAAAATTTGGAAAATTCAAAAAGAATATCATGGTGGAATGAAAATACGAAAAAATTATTGATTCTGAAAACCTTTTCCAAACCATACAAAAAAGTTCGAAAAAACTGAAAAAAAGACGATTCCAAAAAATTTATAAGAAAATCAAAAACTCAAAACAGAGAAAAAAATAATAATATGATCTAAAACTGAGTAAAACTGAAAATAATAAACTTGAAACCCACCAGAAATAATAGAATAATTTTTTTAAAACAAATAAAAAAAAAAACAGAACTTTTGCAGGATCATTAAAAAAAACATAAGAATTCAATTCAAACGAATAAATATGCAAAAAATCTCAACGCTGACTTCACTTCTCTACAGTCAATTCAACGATCGTTGCTTCGATTCTCACCATCTTACATACAATTATACGAACGATTAATAAACACAATTTCAAGACATACCTTTCCTCTGCTTGGGTAGGCAGGTGTACTTTCTACGACGCGACGACGAAATTATGAATAGGTAATGTCCAGCCAATCCACCATGATACACCAATTGCCATCTGTAGTCTGTGGCTTTTGATACCTGTCAAATACACAAGTTTTAATATAAGAAAAAGCTTTCAACGACGCAAATTTCGTATATTGGCGATGACGTTTGGTATTTCCCAATGAGAACGCGAGCGATGCGACCCAAACTCTTCTATTCAAATCTCTTTATCGAGTTTTCAACGTCGAAACTTACGTTTCGAAGACTGAAGGCGAACTTCTACCGCGTAAACGACGCGACGAAAACTCCCAAGTTAGTTAATGCTTTCGTCGTCGAAGATATTAAAATAATTATACGTCTACAAAGTAAGTACAGTAAAGAATAGAAAAGAAAAGCGAAACGAGATCCGTCGAAAAAGGAAAAACAGAAAAAGGAACCCGGGCTCGTGTGCGACTTGCTAATCCGTTGACAGGTTCGCAAAGTAACTATAACTTTTGTAAAAGTAAAAACAAAAAATAATTTATGTACAATCTTAACGAGTTTTTATATTACCAAAGGAGTCACTTTGTTAATTAAAACACAGCTTTATACCTGCAGAGAAGGTTACTCGTTATGGGAGCCCATTGATAAAACATTTACTAAAATTACAGGTAGCTGTATTATTGTACACAAGTAGGTTAGGTAGGTACAGGTAGGTAGGTACTCTTTAATTTTCAGCGAATTTGATACGAAAGTGCCCGAATAACAGTTTTGCCTCTTTTTGAACTCGTTGGTTCGACAATTAAAAGTTGAGAAGGGAGAGGAAATTTTGAAAAATTTAAATTATTGAAAAAAATTCGTATGAAGTAAACTTGGAAAAATTGCAGAAAAATTACCGTTTGGGACAACAAAAATTGAAAACAAAAAAAATCAGGAAAAATACAAGAATGAGAAGCACTGTAAATTGGAAAAATTAAAACTTTAAAGTACTTAAAGAAAATTGAAAAAAAATTAAAAACTCACAAAAATAAAAAAATAAAAATTTTGGAAATCGGAAAGAAATTCTTGTTCAAAAGAATTGAAAATTTAAAAAAATCGATTAAAATCATTATTGAAGAAAAAATGCACGTTGAGAAAATTCAAAATTGAAAAAACCAAGAGTTCTAAGTTTAATGAATTTAAAAATTGGAAGGAAAAAATTATACATAAACTTTTGAAAAATTAAAAAAAAAATTGTAACATGACAACGAAATAGAAAAAAACAAAACAATTGACAATTACTAAATTTAAAGTTGAAAATAATTTAAAATATAAAAGAAAAAAAAATGAACTAAAGTGAAAAAAAATTGGAAATGGGAAAGAAAACATCTGCAGCAAAAAAATAAATAAAAAAAATATTAATGAAAATAAAAATGAAAAACAAAAAATTGACATCTGAAAAAAATTTTTGATTAAAGCACCTAGTTAAAAATTGAATTTTCAACTCCAAAATTTAAAAGTTCGCCAGTAGAAAAATTCGAGGAAGATTACCTAAAATCTAAAAAAAAAAAATTAATCCAATTTTTTTTAATGGGAAAAAATTTTAAAAATTGAGAAAAAATCAACTCTGAAAAGTCAAAAAAAAACATAAAGTAGGTAATTAAAATCATAGGTTGAAAAAATTGAAAAAAAGCAGTGATGGCAAAACGAAAAGAAAACGTAACGAAAACGAAACGAAATTTGGCATTTGGAAATAACGTTATTAACGAAACGAAAATTTTCCAAAATATCATTTTGAAAACGATATTTTTCACCTGAATTAAGTTGTAAAACGTTTAAGAAGTGTAAAAAAAGAAAAAAGAAGGGGGAAAACGAAAAAAAAAAGAGAATTTTTAGGCATACCTAACGTTAAACGTAACGAAAATCTTGGAGCTATAACGAAAACGAAAAATTATTTTTTCCACTAGGTATAAAGTAACGAAAAAAAAACCGTTTTGCTATCACTGGAAAAAAAATGTCAATTAAATTAAAGTACAAGTCGAGCAAGTTGAAAAAAATTGAAAATAAAAAAGAAGAAAAAATCAAATTTGAAAATGTGAAAATACGAAAAAAAATTAAAGCAAAAAAAATCCCAAAAAAATGAAAATTAAAAAATTTGAATTTAGGAAAAAATTGACTGCAAAAAAATCTTATCGTCAGATTAAAATAATTGAAAATTGAAAGAAAGTAAGTTGTAAGAATTAAAAATTGAGAAAAAATTAACTTTGAAAAGTCAAAAAAAAAATTAAAAATGTAAAATTAAAAAGAAAGAACATTAGGTAAATAAAATCATTAAAAATTGACGAAAAAATATGAGTACCTACCCAGAGAAAATTGAAAAAAGTATAAAAAAAAAAAAGGTCAGTTGTCAATTTATTGAGAAAAATTTAAGTTAAGAAAGTTGAGAAAAATTGAAAAGTTCAAAAGAAAAAAAAAAGAAAAAATATGAAAACGGGAAGAAAAAAATCAAAGCAAAGAAAAAATGAAAATGAAAAAATTTTATAACTAATCATTTATTTTAATCAGGGAAAAAATTGACAGTTTATGAAAATCTCAGATTAAAAATAATAAATAAAAATTGAGAAGATAAAGGAACTGAAAACTCATAACGAACAAAAAAATCAAAAAAGGGGAAAAAATCAAAGAAGAAATTCAAAAATTGGTTGCAGTGTTCAGTTTAACGAATCAAAAAACGTTAAACCAAAACATTATAATCATTGATAACGTTATTTTACGTTTAACGAAAAAAAATCGTTTATTTTTTGTTACTCGTATTTTTTTCTTCTATAAACAATGTATGCATTGCATATAATGCTGAAAATGAACTGAATGAAGTGATAATTTTCTCAAAAACTTAAATTAAAAAAAAATTACCTATCATTCTTTTCAAAATCGCTGAATTTTATAAAATTCTCCAAATCACAAAAATTATTGATTTTTCAAAAATTACAGACTATTCAAAAATTTTTCCATTTCTCAAAATTGCTGAATTTTGTAAAATTTTGTAATTCACAAAAATTACGGAATTTTAAAAAATCATCATTTTGTTTTTAAATTATATTTTTCTCAAAAACTGACAAATTTTCAAAAATTATCCAGTTTCTCAAAATTTTTTAATTTTCCAAAATTCTTAAATTCGCAAAAATTATTATTGAATATTGATTTTATAAAAATTACGGAATTTGAAAAAATCGTAATTTTTCAAAAATGGTAATTTTCTCAAAAATTGACAAATTTTTAGAAATTATTAAATTTTTAAAAATTGTCAGTTTCTCGAAAACTAAAAATTTCGTTTTGCCAACGCTGCCCATTTGAAAAGGGTCGAAAAAATGAAAATGGAAAAAATGGAAAACTGAGAAGAAATTGACGAAAAAAAAATTATCAAAATTTTTAAAAATTTAAGAAGCTAGAAATTTTCCATTTTCCTCATTTTTCCATTCAACGTTAAACTTATTTATTCCTCTGTTCGATTTCTTCGATTTAAAAAAAATTGTTTAGTTTCGCAAAATATTCAGCCTCTTCCTTACACATCCTTTTCCTCATCCAACAACATTTCTCCTGCCTGCGAAAACACCTTCCTCTCCGATTAAAATCCATTTTCCTAACCCATAAAGTGCAAAGGCCCGAATCTTCGAAGCTCTCATTCTCGTTCGAAGTCAATTACGCGTATAAAATGTCAGTAAGCACCGGTACTAAATTTAGAAATGGCAAGAATAAGGGGCATCACAGGTTGAAAATAAAACGAAACATAAAATTTAACTCGCTTCGTTATTTCCTTTCAGCCTAAGGGAAAATGCCTACCTCACCTCGATCAGCCTGTGTATCGATGAACAGCCGAGATTGTCGAAAATTCAATGAGTCTGGCTGAGAAAACGGGGTTAAAAGTAAAATTATTTTTGGTTTGATAAGCATTTCTTCGGCTGGTCTAAAAAAATATGAAAAACAGACGAACAATAGAGTCAACGAAGCATTGCTGCGACGATTCGCAGCGGTTGGCATTCGTTGACTTTTTAAATCTGATAAAAATTTCCATCTCATTGGTGTACGGGGTACACCGTTAGAAATGGAGTGGGCAGATGATAGAATTTTTTTTTTTTTAGTAGGTACTGTTGAAGTTTATAAAAGGTAGTAGGTGGTTGTTTCATTTTTATTTTGGAGAAAATTTATTTTAGGTAGATTTAACTATAACGAGGAAGAATTATTATTTTTAGTATTTTCTCACTGAGGATAAGTTATTTCGAAATAAATTCGAAAAAGTTTGCTACAAAAATGCGTAGCATCTGAAGTTTTTCCTAAAAATTTTATTAAATCAACTCCCACGCAAGAATGTAACATTCTATTTTCAAAATTGCTTTTAAAAAATTCCATTACGAATTTCGACGCTCAAGAAGGCAAGTTCGCATTTCGATATCGATATTATTACCAGCACGTGGCGTGATTTACCGAAAAATTTGATACCATTTCGATGATAAAGAACATCAAAACACCACACTTATTGCAAAAAGAAAAAAAAACATCTTATTTAATGTCCAGTTTCAACGAATCAATAAAAATAGAGCCAGTAAAATACTATTATTGCGAACACGCGAATAAAAAATTCAACAAGGCCGTTCTCTAATGGAAAAAATCTCACATTAAAATATCTCATCTTTCTTCGAGAATTTTCTTCATTTATTCATTAAATTAGTTGTTAAAAAAAAGAACATTTCGTTTAGTTGGAATAAAGCCTGAAAATTGTATTGCGAAAAAAAGCTTTCTTCCCTTCTTAAAATGTGAAATTACCTACTTAAAACTTCAGACAATAAATTCATTCAACAAGTAGTTTGTTTTAAAGGAAGAAGTTATTCGGAAGTGTAATAATTAATTATTAAATAACAAAAAGTACCTACATAGATGAATCAGTTTTAGACGAGCTCAGTAGATTACACAGATACTTAGTCATCGTCTGGAATAAAAAAATAATCATTCAGGTGAATCATTGAGAGCTATAGCAAGATAAGAAAAGGATAACAAATTATACCCGCTTTTATTTTGGATTATTAATACGTGTGGTGAAATTTTTAATCTCCGATTTACACCTCTGAATGTAAACAAAACGAAAACCAGGGTTAGTGTAGGAGGAAACCTTGAAAAAGACGAGAAACTCATACAAATGTTATCGTTCTGTAACAAAAATGTAGGTAGTAGGTACCAAATTTAAATCATTTCTATGTAAAAAGAACAACCGCATATACGAGTACAAAAGGAACAAAAAAGATGAGCCACAGGGCCATAGGTTTACGGTTTAGATATCATAGCTCAACAACGTTTACTTGTAATCTTTCAAACGATTAATTTGGATTAGAAAAGGCTCACCGATCTATCCATAAATCGTAGTACAAACGCACTAGTCAATTCCAGTCTAGAATCGGAAAGAATAAACTCTCATAGACAGTCGAAGGATCGATACGATTACAGATAAGAAAATGGTCAAACGGTAGTCAAGAAGAAACTGCAGGCCAAAAGAGCATAAATAAATTCTAGGCTTCGTATAGGACGACAAAGCGACGATAGAAATATTGGCAGTGTTACGCGGTATCACTATTAAAAGGATACCTAATATAACGTTAACAGGTGTTTGGCAATGTATTCAGGTACTGGCATTAACATGAATTGAACTTTTATCCAAAGTTTAGAAAAATCGTTAACGCGTTACGTATTTAGGTAGAAGAAAACACTACGTATCAGGTAACGTATTAGAAAGTCCAACGTAAGACGTTCTTCACCATGAAGAATTCATCTAGCTTAACAATTAATGATGAACAATTAATCAGTCTTACAGCGAATGAGTTCTTCTTTTCTTTACAGTATTCTTTAATGGTATCAAATATTTCCTTCTTATTAGTAAAAATTTACACAACCACAGGGGCGTAAGTACATAATTATAAGTTTAACACTTCATTGTATGTGATGAGTCTAATGCTATAGGTTTACCATTAGACATTTACCTTGGGAAATTACCTACTCGAAGTTTGGTTGTTTAAGAAAAACAAGCTTAATGTAAGGTTCATACTTCATGGAATATTAACACAATATCTAATCTTTCACTTACGCAGGTATTCGATATTATTGTAAGCATTCACGAGTATATTACATTTTAAATACAATGGGAAATTCTTCTTGGTAAGAATCCGGTTCAAAGATCCGAAAGCCTGGAACACCAGCATAATAATATTCGTTAAACTTGATTTATGGTGGAAATTTGAAATTAAATTGTTAACGTAACACTCGCAGGTTTTCGGCAGTTTACTAACGTCTAATAATCTAATTAGTAATATATTATTTTCAATTATTCAACTCACAAAAATTCTTGAAAAAACACAGAAGGTAAGCAACAAGTCATTCATCCTAACAATGGTAAGTTAATTACGCGGAAGACGAAACGATATATTTATATCATAAAAGTTCGTAAAATTTACTTGTAATGATCTGAACGATATTAAATAAACGTATTATTTCGTAATATAGAATTATTCGCGAAATTACAAGATATAAGACCAGTCATTTTATTTTCCAAAGGAAACTACGAAATTAGGAAACAAGAAAAAATGCAAAATGGAGAAAGAGAAAATTAAATAAAAAATTTCACAGCTCAAAAGAACGAGATGTCGCGTTCTTAAATAAAACGAATCATTGTTGCTTAGATTTTACGCTGTAAATACCAAAATTTTACGGTTATTTGATCATGTTTGTGTTTTTAATAAAATTACTCGAATTATATGATTGTAAATTCAATTCAAATTATATAATCGCAATAAAACATCATAAATTTAATTATTTTAATTTATTATCTTCTTTATTTTGAGGTAAATCAGAAAAAAATGCATTACAAAAATGGAATAAAAAATTTGAAATATTCTCGTTTAGGAAAAATGTCGCTTCTGGTTAAGTTTTCCACGTACCATGCCAATAAACAAAAAGATGAAAATTTTCGAATTTCTTTCCAAACCCAACAACGTGGTATTCTTCTGTAGTTTCTCTTCATAATTATAAGTTTTTATCGTTTTTTAGTTCTAAAATAATCAGGTAATTAATTAAATATAGTTCATTTTCGACTAATATAGTGTTAAACGTAGTGTAGAAAACCTATACAAGTAATATCGTATCATCTGAATCGGTATAATTTCATATTTTGATGTGTTCATCATCTTGAAGAATTCGTGTTTTCTACTCTGAACTTATCACCGCTGTGTCCATAATCTAAGTTCTAATTACTTTTCATTGTTCTGCAGTTACAATGAGAACGATTGTAGCAAACCAAACAGTCAAAATTCCAGACAATGTTACAGTTTCGGTGAAGAAGAGAATAGTGACGGTAGTCGGCGACCGTGGTAAGCTCGAACGTTCATTTAGACATCTCGCCGTCGATATTTACTTGGAATCGCCGAAAGTATTAAAAGTAGAAAAATGGTTCGGTACGAAAAAGGAATTAGCCGCTGTCAGAACAGTGTGCACTCATGTTACAAACATGATCAAAGGTGTTACGAAAGTGAGTACTGTGTTTCTGCGTATAACCATTTTTATACATTCTATTAATTTCGTCTTTATAAACATTTTGCAGGGTTTTATGTATAAGATGCGTGCTGTATATGCTCATTTCCCCATTAACTGCGTGACTACCGAAAACAACACCGTTATCGAAATCAGAAATTTCTTAGGCGAGAAATACATCAGAAAAGTAAAAATGTTCCCTGGTGTTACGGTCGTTAACTCGAAACAGAAAGATGAATTGATCGTCGAAGGAAATGATATTGAATTAGTATCTGGTTCCGGTGAGTTGAAAATTAATTATTTTAATTAAATCATCTCTTGTGTGTATTTGTGTCGTAATGTGAAATGAAATATTCCGAAGTGATGATTATTTTAAATTATGTTACGGATTGATTTCCTGATCTGTGTGATGTTACATTATTTAATGAAGTTCGGCTTATTTCATTTTCATTCCTGATGATTATATTCAAAAATTAAGTTACGGATCGATTTTCCTGATCTGTTGTGATGTTATTTATATTATGAAGATGCCGTGTCGAATATTTTTATTCGACTTGTTTGAATTTTTGGCAATTTAGCTTGTGATTAAATTAAAAAAGTAGTTACGGATTGATTTTCTGATCTGTTGTGATGCTACGTTATTTGATGAAGTAGGCCATATTTATTTTTTGCTCGCGATGATTATATTCAAAAATAAAGTTACGGATCGATTTTCCTGATCTGTTATGATGTTATTTGTACTATGAACGTAAAATATCGAATATTTTCATTCGCATATGTTTTAATTGGTTGTATTTCGCTTATGATTAAATTTAAAAAAGGTTACGGATTGATTTCCTGAACTGTTATGATGTTATTTGTATTATGAAGTTGAATTCTCGATTATTTTGTTTCAACATGTTTGAATTTTTTGCATCTTGGCTTAGGATTAAATTTAAATAGTGTTACGGATCGATTTCCTGCACATGTTTGATGATTTTCTATTTAGATGAAGCCATTTCCTCTTTTAAACTTACGAATATCACTCTTGATTGTTAATTCAATTTTTTTCTTTTTTCAGCTGCCTTGATCCAGCAATCGACGACTGTACGTGACAAAGATATCCGTAAATTTTTAGATGGTTTGTACGTTTCAGAGAAAACGACCGTTGTACAAGAAGAATAATGAATGAAATATATGTTTTTACATTATTATTTGCGTTTACCTTTTTCGTTGAATTTGGAAAACACCAATTCGACGTTCGTCTGTGACATATAGAATGGTCGAAAGCGACAATTTTATTATTCGTAGTAACGTAATTTTTTGCATTTTGATAACCTACTTATCTGGACTTTTTTTTATTGGTTTCATTTCTAAATTTATTGATTTTTTTTCTGTTTTAAGCAAAGTAATATAGAGGTAAACATTATATCGTAAATTGGCACTTGAGTCTTGATTACAAACTCGTTTATGGAAATCATTTAGTTCATCAGTGAGCTGATGTTTTTATGTAATTTTGTGTGTAATTTGTTTTTTGAATAATTTTTAATGCTTAGGTAGTTTATAATATTAAAATAATTGAAAATTGAACAGAGGCAAGGGGCAGCCTCAGTCTGCCAAGTCCAAGAGCACCAAGTCAGCTGACAATGTTGGTGTGATAATTTTTTGAAATGATCATTTTAATTTTTCCCCTCCACATCTTTCAATCTATACTATTAATTTCCGTAATATCTCACTAAATGAATTATTTAATAATTTTTTCCAAGATTTCATAGATAATTTTTGAAGATTTTTTTCTTGAGTTTTTCGAGAAAAAAATTAGGTTTTTTTGTGCACAAATTTGAATTTTCTGGAGAATTTCTATGATTAAATTGAAAACTTGGTTGGAATTTTCATTTTTTTTTTTTTGATGGATCGAATATTTTTAAAACAGAAAAAATAATCAATAGGTAATTGAGTTATTGACTTTTAACGAATATTTTTTTTTTCAAAACTAAAATAAATTTCTCTCCATTTTTTTTTTTTTTTTTTTTTTTTTTTTTTGTTTTTTTATTTCCCGGATTTTTCGCC
>FIZV01010193.1:0-18467 GCA_900050545.1 Trionymus perrisii | reverse complement strand
GTTTGTCGACTTCATTTTAAAAAATTTGTCAATTTTGGAAAATTTGTCCATTTTGTAAAATTTGTCAATTTTAAGAAGTTTGTCAATTTTGTAAAATTTGTCTATTTTAGAAAATTTGTCAATTTTGTAAAATTTGTCTATTTTAGAAAATTTGTCTATTTTAGAAAATTTGACAATTTTAAGAAGTTTGTCAATTTTAAAAAATTGATCAATTTTGGAAATTTTGCCATTTTTGGAAAATTTGTTAATTTTGGATTTGTTTTTTTTTGGAAAATTTGTCAATTTTAAAAAGTTTGTCGACTTCATTTTAAAAAATTTGTCAATTTTGGAAAATTTGTCCATTTTGGAAAATTTGTCCATTTTGTAAAATTTGTCATTTTTAAGAAGTTTGTCAATTTTGTAAAGTTTGTCAATTTTGGATTTGTTTTTTTTTTTTGGAAAATTTGTCAATTTTAAGAAATTTGTCAACTTTATTTTAAAAAATTTGTCTATTTTAAAAAATTTATCAATTTTGGAAAATTTGTTACTTTTAAAAAGTTTTACAATTTTAGAAAATTTGTCAATTTTAAGAAGTTTGTCAATTTTAAAAAATTTGTCAATTTTGGAAATTTTGTCATTTTTGGAAAATTTGTCAATTTTGGATTTCTTTTTTTTGGAAAATTTGTCAATTTTAAGAAGTTTGTCAACTTCATTTTGAAAAATTTGTCAATTTTGAAAAATTTGGTACTTAACTTTAAAAATTTTGTCAATTTTAAAAGATTTGTCAATTGTGAAAAATTTGTCGTGTTGAAAAAATTTTCGATTGAAAAAAATTTATTAATTTTGGGAAAATTTTGCAATTTTTAAAAAGGTGATGATTTTTGAATATCCCGAAATTTTTGAAAAATCATTAATTTCTGTGAACTAGAGAATTTTTAAAAATCTAACGATTTTGGGAAATTTGATAATTTGAAAATTTTGCAATTTAGACAATTCATAAATTTTTAATAATGTGAAAAGATTTACTTCGAACTTTAAAGGAATTCTAAGCCTCGAATTTTTCAAAATATGGTACAGTTTTTCAAAAAATTGAATTTTCAATTCATTCCACAAAGACCCCTCTATCTTTTGAAAAAGAAAAAGTGACACTGTAATTTATCAACTTTCTGACTTCCTTAAATTTTTCCTCTCAGGATCACCACTGTACTCAGGTAGTTACATAATGTACCTATTTTCTTTCTCAGTAGACATAGTCTATGAATGAAGACTCTATTACTTCTCTCAAGAAACAAACTAAAGACTTAGCAGTTCTGCGGATTTTACGAATTTGTCTACTGGCCTGCTAAGTCCTAAGTTTCGTCCAATGAGAAATTAAATCAACTCGTGAGAATCATCGAATCGCCGATCAAATTGCCCTTGTAAATGAACGAGTAAAAATACCCGAATTTATTTTGTAAACATTCTTAATTGTTTTGATTACACCAAATGGGTACTTAGTTTTGCAAAATATTGTAAATCTTGGTTGATAAACATTATTTACTTATTGCAAGAACGAAACGTGCAGCTACGAATTACGTAACAATAAAAAAAATCCGTTCCAAAACAATATCAAAAATGGCGAAAAAAAAATAAAACATTTGAATTTAAACATGTCGAGGTTTTTCTCGAGACGATTGTTACCTACTTTTTTCTGGTGATATTCGATACGTTTAGTTAGCCTTACGACGTTGTCGGGTGTCGAATTATCTTCGAGTCGTGTTAAAAATTAAATTTTTTTGTCGTTAACCGATTTGAGATGGTTTTATTGGTACTTGAAGAAAACGCCGGAGTCGTAATGCCTGAAAGAACTTGAATAGGTACATCAAGTTTGGGGTTTTCATGCGGCATTTGTCGTTGATATTCGCAATGCCCTTGGAAATCCCAAACGTGATGAACAATATCACCAGCTTCCCTCGTCCAGTCTCCACTCTCCAGTGCGGTTAAAAGGTATTTTTAATTAGCTTCAAATGATGAAAAATTTTATTGGAAAAAAATTTATTATGTAAACATACATAGGTAAAAATTACGTCATATTGATGAAAAACTCAACACTCAATCCCACGATGATGGTTCGTCGAATATTTTGTGTCGTACAGTTTCACTGGTACCTTTCAAATTATCCAAAATCGAGCTTGGTTTACCTGAGGAAACAAACACGTTCAAATTCGATACTAAATTTTACGACCTAATCTAACGGGTATTTCTTACAGATGCTCGATGAGTGGGATTTTTCGCCATTATGTTCTCTTTTCGACGATTCTAGATCGCTTGAAACCTTTCTTTGTTTTTTACTAACTTTACAACTTTTTGTAATTCTATAAAATTACAATTTTATCGAGTTACAGGTATTAGTAGGCTGAAAATGTACCCATTTCGTTTAAAATATAGATAAAAACTTACGCGAAATTTTCTTTTTTCTTTTTTTTACGAGGTACATCATCGACATCGCAAGTACGTTTCTTCTCAACATTACTAGCTTCTTCGTCGACAACCTTGTAAGATTTTACAATAAATAATTATTAAATGATCGCCACGATAACCAATATATTTTATACATTACAGATCCAATCTACGATGGAAAAATGAACAATGCCATTGGCCATTACAAAGCTTAAAATATCCAACAAACCTTTCGGACTGCGTTTTGAGCCGGCGGAGCTACCGGTTTGGTTGGTACTTTCGAATTATTACGTTTGTTTTTCTCAAACGTACTCCAAGTCACTACCACAAATGGTCTGCGAACTGTGCTAATGTCACTGGAGAAGGATTCAGTTAAACCGGAGGTAGCCAGATCTGATTTTTCGGCGTTCAGAAGGGTAACCCAAGCAGAGGTTTGATTGCAATAAGATACGTGAATGTTACCTGCGATTGTATTTAAGAAATGTATAAAATACATGTTTTTTCTATTTTATCGAATAAAAATGTGTTATTTGTACCGTAAGGACTAAAAAGCTGTACTATGTCGTTGGTTTTCCATTCTTTGGGAAATGTTACATGATAAACGTGGTTTCTCTTGGGCACAGCTGTTCGTACAGATCAAATATTAAAATGTTAATCGATTTATTTTCATAGGCATGTAAATATCAAAGTGTCAAAGTAATCGAATGAAAATACTCACGTTCTGGTCCCTTTAAATTAACGTACGAGTAATCCATTATTCTCATTAAGAATAATCTAGAAATGAAAAAAGGAAACATCAGATAGTTAAACATATTAAAAATGTAAACAGGAAAAAAAACAATCCAGGCTACTTTTGCGACTATAATAACTCAAGTATTACCTATTTTCGTACGGTTTTAATAATTCTGAATCACATTTAACTAAATTCTGTTTTGCTTTTTTTCCTATAAATAGAAAATCGTAAATTATTCTCGTCTACTTTGAAATTCTTTAACGGCTAACTTCATTCACTAACCTAAGTACGAAGTGAGAGTGATGAAAGCTAATCCAGTGACATAAGCGTCATATCCGGCTTCGTGAGCTTTATTTTCATTTTCAGCATACTCATACTCTGAACTTTCAGCTTCTGCAATCGAAATAAAACTGTTGTTACTTCTCATAAATATACCTATGAATTATTTAAATAAAAGAGAATTTAAACCTGTATCAGCAAATTTAAAAGGAGGTTCGCGTAATTGTTTCAACATATGATCCACCACACTAGAAGGGATGAGGTCTTTGAACGGAGATGTACTGCACATATACTTCGTGTCTATAATTCTGCGATAAAAAAGATCGATAATAAATTCAATGTGAACTTGAAAGTATATAAAGTTATTCAGCATTTACCTAGGAAATAACTGATGAACCATTTCTTTGAATTCGGTGTACTTCTGAGGTAGTGGTAAACAGAACCTATTGATGATATGGCAAATATCTAGCAACATGTTATGGCCAACGATTAACTTTTTCTGAAAAAAAAAATTTAATGTTTAATTTCTACGAGTAAAATACACATTTAATTACGATATGTTTATATCCACCTTTTCTGAGATATATTTAATAACTTTGGAAAATCCAACCGCATCTTTTAATTCGTTTCTTTCTTTTTCGAAATTTTCTCTGTCTTGTTCAGCCTTCGATTTACCTTTTTGAGCAACTAAATATACCGTATTATCTACCCATTTCGTAGATAAGCTGAAATTTTTCGTTGAAAATTTCTCGTAAGCAGTCTATAAAAATTAAAGAAATGGCTCGAATTCGAATTGGCTTAATTTCTAAATACTAAAATATAAACCATAGTATTCTACCTGAAAAACTAGTTTTCTTATGAAACCGTTGCACCTATCGATATACAGTTCTTTTTCTTTATTTTCAGGTAATAGGAAATCTTCAATTTTTTGGCTGAAAAAAATGAATTTTGGGTCAATTATGTGGCACACAAATCGTTAATCGAAGATGAAAATTAAAAATACCAAATATCGTTAATAGTGGAACATAATTCTTCTGGTATTGGTACTTTTGGGTGCGATTCGACATCATCTAAGCTGTCGTACTTCTGAATTAGTTCATTCTGTAAAGTTTCTTCTTCTACCAATGTCAAATAAGGTATTCCTGGAACATCAGACAGGACGTATTGACAATAGCAAAATAACGATAGAAATTAATTCAGTCAGTGATCGAAAAAATTAGCTACCTTCTTTGAATAACTTATTAAAATCAAAACCAACGCTGGAGAGAAAACTGATGGAGGATGCTTGACATAGGAAATTGACTTCGTTGGAAATTCTATTCGTCGTCGCTCGTGGAAATACGTAAAAATTGAAAGCTTTATACACGTATCTGAAATCATAACTCTGCTGGTAAACCATAGTATTCGATGAGAAGAAAAATACAATTTTACCAACTAACTTGTTTTTATCAGGATCAAATTTATAGGTACAAATGCCAACTTGAACCAGTAGAAAATTCAAACTACCCTCTTTCACTTTGGTGTAATACTCAGCAGGTGTATCGTAAGCCGTTACTTCGGCACCGTTTCTTAGTCCAGTAAATTCGCAATCGATTGATATGAAATCTGCCGAGTCGATAGATCCTAGTACGTCTGGCAAGCAAGTTTCGAAATCTGTAACGAAACCGTAGCGTGATTGAGTTTTTCTTCAACAAAAGGTGATGATATGATGATATTTTTTACTGCGGAAACAAATTTCAAAAAATAATAATGTTGATCGAATTGACTTTCTCTTTGAGGTCACTTCCATAGTACGTGGAACTGTAGAAGATAAAGAGGATATATTTTTCATTAAAGAAGAGATTATTTATATTTTTTATAACAAAAAATCTACGCTTCGGCAGTTCGACTTCTACGTTATCATAATTTTTACCAAATCGAATTGATTATTGAATACCTATTTGAATTTGAAATACTCATCGACAGCGTTCCTTTTTCGAGTAACTTTTTTTCCTTTTTTTTTGGTCATTTGTTAACCAAAATGTACGTAAATCGAATGAAATTTTTGGCATAAACGTGATTTTTTTCGAAGCAAGCGATAAACCTTCCGATGAGTTCTGTTTCACTTTTATTATTTTATTTATTTACAAAATGTTTGTAGCCATCACGTGACTCCAGTCTGCGAATCATTTTCCATTTTCACCGAAGTGGCAATTCTATCAAAATTGCAGTTGGTCTTGTGCTGTGCTTATGAGTGACTGCAGAACTGCAGAAAAAAAGGACTCTTGTGCGATTTTGGGGACTTGAAATCTTATCTCGATGATAATTATGAGAAAAATGTATTCATTCGGTAATAAATCAGTGATTTTTTTAAACTCTTATGTTTCCAACAAGTGCTAAATACCAAAAACCGAATGTATTTCAATAATAGTATAAGTTTCACTTCTAACTCAATTCATATGCTGTACATCACGTAAACCTTATCTAGCTGCAAAGTAACAAGAAAATATTTCAAAATGTTGTCACATCACGTTTCTTCAACTATTCAAGTAAGCTTTAAATTCAAATACTAATGTCGTGTATTCGTTCCGGAGTATATTTCGTATCATGGCACCTTTTCGGTAAAAATTCCTTCCAATATGTTACTCCCAAATTTAAAAGATATTGCACATATCTATACCTGATTTCAAATAACTATATCTTATCTGCGGAAATTCTGTCACCGTCGTCCTCTCTCGTTGAAACTCATAAACAATTGGAAACTAGATATTCATGGTCGAAGTGCTCATTGTGATTTCTAAATTTAGACTATTGTCTTCGAAATGGTATAATTTTCTAATAATTTGCTACTAAACGTCATTTAATTGTAAATTTCTATTTTCAGGTTTAAATGATTACGTTTTTGCGTCAACAAGAACCGGAGAGTTCGCTTTCTTCGATGGTAGATATAATTAATCGAGAAGCATCGCAAAGGGATTATTATATTAATCAATGGGAAAGTGTTTATCATGTTTTAAACCTCAAAATGTACCAAATATTTGTGTAAATGAATCTTCAACAACGCTCAAAAATAAAACGGATAAATCAAGTAAGACCTTATAGAATTTTTCTTTCAATCAACAATACTTGATTTATGTAACGCTCGTCTATGCTTGCAGATTATGGTGTAGCTGTGGGAGACCATCAGCGGCAACAAAAAAGCAACAGAATGGGCGGTTTATATCGTCGAGTTCAAGCCAATCGATCCGTTAGTCAAAATGAAATTTCCGACGAGATGATTACCGACGACGGTATACAAAAGACTAGCTTAAAAGCGAAACATTTCTCGCCTTTTTTTCAAACCAAACTTCTGAATTCGAACAATAATGATAAATCTAAACGAGTAGAATGCGTCGCCGCTGCCGAATCCAAAATAAATGCTTTATTCGATAAATACAAAGATACCGAAGAAAAAGACATGATACTGATGGAAGGGGTAGAAAAATTCTGTAACGATTTGAACCTACAACCGGACGATTTCAAGATATTAATTTTAGCTTGGAAATTTAATGCCGAACAAATGTGTCAGTTTACTAGAAGGGAGTTTGTTAATGGCTGCAAAGAGATGAACGTCGATACGATATCTCAAATGAATAGTAAATTATGCGAGATTGTTTCGTCGCTTAAACAGGATCAACAACAATTTAAAAATTTATATAGATTTACCTTCAAGTTTAGCTTAGATAAAACAGTAGGACAACGTATTTTACCTATCGATATCGCAATTTGTCTATGGAAATTGGTGTTCACCTTGCATAAGCCGTCTATTTTAGACAGATGGTTATCTTTTTTACAAAGCGACGAAACTCGTATCCGAGGTATACCGAGAGACACTTGGAATATGTTTTTAAATTTCTCCGAAACCGTCACCGATGATCTTTCCACTTACGATGATGCCGAAGCTTGGCCCAGCATTTTTGATGATTTCGTCGAGTACGAAAAAGATCGCCTTAATCAAAATACTATCTCGTCCAATCTTCGTTCATGTGATAAAAAAATCTCCTATGGTAATACTTAGAAAAAAGTGCTAAATATAAGATGCAATCTTATATTATTAATAATGGTTGTTCAATGTACCTTTTTTTCATCTTTTTATATACATTTTAATATTAATTTAGCTAGTACGTGTAACTTGTTCTGTGTATTTTACTTTTTTTTTTTCAACGACGTATTTATCCTCTTTTTTTTTAAACACTTTTTATAATGTCGTATTTCGATATTGTTATGATAATAACGAACGAAGGGAAGCTTGCGTCGTGTAATGAGCTTCGTACAATTGCTGATGCTGAGAACGATAACGAGTATCGTTTAAAAAAATGTTCATTTTTTTTATGCGCTTCGAATGATATGTAATGTTATTTAAATGAAAAATAAATCGCGAAACGATTGTTATCTCGATGTTTCATTTTTTGCATCGTATACAGTGCCTAATGTGATCGACCTTTACTGGCAACTCTGTTGAACGCTCGAGCTACTTTCAAAACTTCAAAAGTGAAATGAGTTACACCCTGGAAAACTAGAAAAATGGGGAAATTATCAATACCTATTAAAATATCCATTGTTTGAAGGAAACAAAATTGTTGCCAGACCCAAAATCGTTGCAGGCCTTTTTCTCCGATATTTGAGACCCTCTGGTAGTGAGCTCAAACATCGAACAAGTTCGAAATAAAAAAACTCGACGATAAAGTATAGAAATCATGCATTATTATTTTAACCAAACTGAAAAGATACAAAACAAAATAGCACTTTGTAAAATGTAGCATGAAAAATATATCACTAATTTTTAAACCGTATAACGAGACTAAAATGTAATATCATCACAGATAATAAACAGGGAACTATAAATAAATAACAATATAATATGTAATCTAATAAAATAAATACGTATTTCTGAATCGAGAAATTGAGAAAAAACAAGGACAAACAAATTGACTTGGGAATTCCTCTACGCTTATTTCAACGATTTATACTTTGATTTTGTAAACAGAAATTGAGTAAAGGATCTACCTAAAGCTTGGTATGTTTTCCAAAAAGCACGAATTAAAATAACAACAACGCCAACCTGAAAATTTTCATACAAATGAAACATTCGAGTATGGCTTTAAATTCACAAAGATAAAGTTACAGGTGCCGTTCAATCATATCCATCGATAGGATTTGTATAACGGTAATACGCGTATAATCCGACAACAAAGCTGGCACTAACCAAAACAAATGGTATCTTTCCGTAAGGTAGAAACCATTGGGGTATTACACGTTGAACAAATTGCCAGCTACGACAGGGAGCCTTTTCTGCAGGTGGTTTAACTACTTCTGGGCGTATAGGTGTTTTCATTTTCAGCAGTTCCTCCCTTTAAAATGACGCAAATTAATATCGTGTTCGACAATAGATGAAAAAGAAGTAATATCTACTGTACCTTTTCTGTTTCCAGGTAATCACTTCTTTATGGATATCATTAGGAGGATACTTATGATAAAGCTGGGTCGCTTTCAGTAATAAATCGTCGAAAGGCAATTCATCGGGTAACTGAAACGATTAATAATTAAAACAACATAAGAATATTACTCGATTCGATTACTAAAATCGACAATCACTTGAGATAGAACTTGATGAAGGCACGCCATGTCACATTCAGTGGCAAAAACATCGTCTTGTCTATGTTCAACGATCATAGGCACTAAATACAAAGGTATCAAAGCTTCCGAGGCTAAAAAATAATCATATAATCTTCCAACGTGTTCGTATTTGGTTAACGTATGACTGTACCAGGTTAAAAACCATGGTAAACAGAACATGGTTCCAACTTCGGCTCTGTTTTCACAAAAACACGTCGAGTAATTAAAAATCAATTAATCGATAGGCATTGAGACTTTGTAAATTATAACCTTTCTAAATAATCGCACAATTCGGGATGAATATGGTTCAATAGAGGAAATATATATTCGAGCAATTCGGATGTTTTCTCCATAGTTGGTTCCATAAAGTGTTTCAAATGATTAGTGGAAAGTTTCTCCATTATATGGAATGCTATGTTTTCTCCGACCACCAAAAGGAATGTGATTGCTACGTCGTGATAACCCTAAAATTTCAATAAGAACATCGTCAGCAGTTAGAAGAGATATTTTACGAATATCGTCTAGAAATGATTTTTACTTGATAATATTGTAGCTGAGGGTATTTCATGATGACTCGTAGTATAAGTCTGACCAACTGATCTTGCATGGCTATTCGACTCTCGTAAGGTATCCCTGGAGGGAACCGTTTAATAGAACGGTTCACATCTAAAACGACTTGCGAATACTCGATGTGATTAGCATATTCTTCTTCACTGGGAGCTTCATCGAATTCTTCCGGTTGTAAATCGATCAACAAAGGCCAGACTTTTTTTCGAATTTCGTCTGCGTAGTAAAATTAACGTGTAAACAGCAATTCATCATAATAAGATATTCGGCTTTCCGGAACCACATTACCATCAACTAGTCCTCCTTCGGAAAGAGCAAATGATCGAAGTTTATCCACATATTTAGCATCTCTGGTAGCAGGAGTATTTATAAGGAAATATTTTATTTCTCGAACTTTCTTTTCATATTTCAAGTTTTCTGCGAATTGAAGCACACAAAAATAAACATTTACAGAAAATGATAATTCAAGTAGTATGTAAGGCAGGATTTACCTATTGAAATATTTTCAAACGAATCGCTTGTATCACCAGATTCACTGACATCCTTCATTGTTACAAATGTGTCACTTACACCATATTATATATAAATGAACAGTTCCAAGTTCCACGTACCACAATACGTGGTCGGTATTGGGGTACAGATTTTAATGAAGATGATTTCTTACGATTTTATTCATTTATATGGAATTACCATACGTCAAAGTTGTGATTTATTAGTACAAGATCAAAAAATGAATTGATTTTTGAGAAAGTATTTTACAAAAGCCTTTGCTATGCTAATCACTGTACCATTTCAATGTCGGTCCGATAAGAAGTTGAAGTTCGTCAAAGTATATCACGCGGTAAGAATTTGAACAAAATAACACGCAAATATCGCTGTTATAGGCTTCTTACGATGATTTAAATAAATAATATAATTAATTGATTAATTAATTAATATTTCCTATTTAATTAGGTCCAGAAAACTACCGTAAAAAGATTTCAACCATTTCATCAACCAACAACCATTCCATAATAAACCAAACAAAAAAAAGTAAACAGCTGATAACAACTTGAACTCGTGTTTCATCGACTATGTTCGGTTAAATTCGTTCAACTTGAAAGTTGTTTTCGGTATCTTGGATACGATGCGATTGTGATGGTGATAATTATTGAAATTTGAATTTGAAACTTCGGCAAGTAAAAAGTAAGTAATAAATGGATTATTTCTTCAATTTTGCTATTAATTAACCTTGTAATATTTCAATTATAAAGAAAAGTAAAGTAATCTGAGCTATTAATGTTCCTCGTTTAATCCACCAATCGAACTGATATTCAGTATTTGCAACAGGTCTTTGACGCTGAACACCGGTGTCTAATCATCGGAAATGACGACGGAGAATGACTCACATTACAATGAATTTAAATCGAAAATAAATCACGACATCAAGAAAATCCGCTTGAACGCTTTGAATGAATTGGAAAAACACGTTTGTTCAGACATCTGTAAACTAAACTCTACAGAATCCGAGAATTATCTCAGTTTATTGATCAAGTTATTCAAAGATGACGCTGAAGTTTGTCGAGAAAAATCTATAAGCCTTGTCACACAATACGTCAGTGAACAAGCTGCAATTGACGATGAAATATCCATCGCTATTTTATTAATTGTGAACGACAGATTAGGGAAAGAACGCGTCGAAGAAACATCCGAAGAAATTCGTTGCCTGCTTTCCAAGTTATTAATTTCGCTAATTAGTAAAAATGTCAACTACTCCAGCGCTTGTTTGAAAAATGTAGTCGACGTGTTGATCAACTGCTTGAACGATTCGTATTCTGAAGTGAAAAAAAACGCGTTCGAATTGGCAGAAATAGTTGCTAAAAAATATCCTAATTGGTTTCCCGAGTATTCGGAGAAAATCGTTAAATCTTTGCTGAATTGTGCCAAGCATAAACATTTTCGTGTTCGTGTATCAGCTATCAATTGCCTAAGTAAGTTTTACTTTGTTCTTCTGTTTGTCTGAGTCGATTGAATTCAGTTTTTGTATTTTTATTTCTATTTTGCAGAAGTAATACTCGAGTATTGTGATAAAGAAACTATCAGTTTGGTTTGCGGTTCTTTAGGAGAATGTTTGTTGGATGCGAATGTTCATGTTAGAATAGCAGTCTTGAGAGCTGCGTCGTTTTGGCTGCAAGAACTCCCTAATAAATACTCTTACGCTTGTTATATTCTACCTCTGATCTTATCGTGGTAAGAGAGTTATAATTAATTACTCACATGACATGAGATTCGTGTTACTGGTCGAATTACTGTTGTAGCATATCAGACGAATCTGGAGAATGTCAAAAAGAAGCCACTGAACTGTGGGGTGAAATTGGTCTAATGTATATGAAAGACAACGAAGAAAATCTGAAAGAAAAAATCGAATATTTACCAGAAAAAGTTTTCAAATCTGATTATGATGGTCGGTTTCAACGAAATATGATTGTACAACGAAATTGCTAGCCAAATGAAATTAATAAGGTACAAAAATTCGTGTTGTTTCAGCCACTGTACCAAACTATGGTTGCTATGCGCTGGTTTCTGAACAAATAGCTGGATTTCTTCCTGCCATAATCATCGAACTTGATGACTGGGTATTGTAAATATTATACTATATCAGAACGATGCTTTAAAAGACTCGCCACCAAGTGCCTTTTAATTTACAGAGAAAAGAAGTTCAAATACGTTCATCAGCTCTTTTGAAAACCACTATTGTTCAGGCTCATACTTCTGTTGTGCCATTCCTCGATGTACTGATTCCTGCATTATTGAAAAAGTGTACAGATGAAGAAAGTAAAATTTCAAAAAATGTGCGTTGTATTTTATGACTACTTATATGCGCAATTTGAATCGATCTAACTCGATATAATATCGTTTAGATAATCGAAACAACGGAAAACATAGGTAAAGTTGTCCCTCCTGAAATTTATTGGAAAATTTTTGATGGGCATTTGAAAAATGGCTGCGCGCCGAATCATTTAATGATCCTATCGTCTTTGTTGAAATTCAGCAAAGAACAAGAAGTAGGTAAAATTATCAACGACGTCGCTTTAATTTTCGTTCAACAGGAAATATCTGCGATTCACGAAGTTCGTATAGTTTTTAAATTAATTAAACTACAACAATCCTCCGATTAATTTTAGAATCTGTTTCAGAGCTCCGTTCAACAAAACTTGCTGGAAATATTTTCGAAATTGTTGCAATGCTGCGTTGACTCAAAATTAAATACGGAGATCGCCTACAATATTTATTCGATTCTATTAATGGCCATGTCCGAAGCTGAAGTAGATACTCAGTTGAAAACCCTCGGTAGTTTTTATTTTTTATTCGATAATACTTTAGTAGTTGAATTTGTTTTTTATCAATTGTAATGTTTCGAGCAGAATTGATCGATGTGCTTTGTAAAGCGAGCGAATTCCAATCACTTTCTCTACTGAATTTGTACAGTTTGCCGAAATTGTACGATCAATTTTTGGAAACGTGTCCTTTATGGCAATCGTATTCGACAGATCTTAAATTATTCTTCGTTACATTGAGTCATTTCAGTGGTAAGAATGGCAATCGAATGATACCTACTGTTACTCGAGCTGAATTTAGATTTAAATTTTTGTAGACGATATTTTCGAAATTGTACCTGAGAAATTTATTCGAATCTGTGAAATTATACTACAACCTTCGTTCGACAAGGAAGTTGGTTTTAAAGTCCTATTGAGTATTGGAAAATTTATTGAAAATGGTCAAATCAAATTAAACAAGAATATTAATGTTATTGAAGAATTCTTATTGGGTAGGTTTATATTTTGTTATCGAATGAATCATATTTTGACTTTTGACGTGCCTACCGGCTGCGATAAATTTTTGTAAATTTTCAGGTCCTTTAAAATTGCAGTTGATTTGGAGAAGTGGTAAAATCGTCGAAGTGATCAGAAACGCAGCGTTGATTATTTTCAACTTGTATTCGGAACGTGTAGAAGTTACAAATTTCGATATAATTTACGAGGTCAACAGATAATTATTTTTTGGTAATTTGAATTCGTCGAATGAAAATATTTATTTATCGAATTTCTCGTGCAGTTTATACCATTGTTGGTCAGTTTATCCGAAGATAATTACGAAGATACGAGAATAGCCTCTCTCTGTGCATTTGTTTCGACTAGTCGACTCCTAAAACGAGAACAGTCCAGTTTGGAGTTTTTCATAAAAATGTTATCAGGTACCTAGTTCGGACGATATTCTAGTGAAAAAACCGTTCATTTTTTTTCACCGAAACAAAACAACGAATCGTTTATGTACAATAGTAATTTAAATACCCTAACGATCGGTATTGTACATTGTCAATCAGCTTATTCATTACCACCATGAAATTCTGGTTAACGGTTCATTCGGGCAATGACTTCGAACTTGGAAATTTTCTTTGCATATCGATGTAGGTACCTACATTTTTTTTTTTTTGAAATTTCAGCGGCCATTCAAAGATTAGAAGATACCAGTAATCGAGTCCGATTAATGGCGTGTACTAAAATCGCTGAAATGTTTACTTTCGCTCCAAATATCGATGAGAGTACCATTAAACCAGATATTTCCGCTAGTTTAAAATCCATCGAATTGTTATTCGTAATGTTGTCCGATGAGAATGTACAAGTTCGAAACAAAATTCGAGGTGGGTATCCACAAAACTGACTCATTGTCGTTACTTTTCTCTCTTTTGGTTATTATTAGCTTTGGTTTTGAAGGTCGTTAGTAAATTCTACCTATGGATGAATTCTCAAAAGTGTTTCTACATTCATCGTAACATCTTATTAATATTATTTGCGAGCTAAATTTTCTCACCATTCAAAATGATTCTTGGTTAATTATTATTTTTTTAGACGCATTAAAACAACCATCAACAACAAATTTTCTAAAGCGATTATATCCTCGTGAAAGCCTTAATATTTTGATTTTAAAATGTCACGATGAAGAATTAGCCTTGAATTTGAAAACATCTCTGAATATTTGAACGTGTGTAAAACTCGAAGCTTTCAACGGAATTCAATCGTATCATCTCATAGCCAAATGATTTGTGAGAGAATTTCCGGTAAGTACTAGCTAGTGAGGTTTCGAAACGTTTTTATAAAAAAAAATCAACTCATAATGCTGTATCTAATTTCAGACCTGACAGAACAAGTTTTATATTGAGAATGATGTCGTCAATGCTCCAACGTCACGTCATTGTTACGTTTATGTTGCACAAGTAGGTACGTTTTTCGAAAAGTTTGCATTAATCACATTGTTGTAGTAGGTTTCCTTCTCGGCCGGTTATTCTGATACGAGATAGGTAAGCATGCACGATGCAAGCACCAATTAAAAGAATAAAAATACTTTTTAATGATTTGTTTTCATTGTTGTTTCCTTCGTCGATTCATTTTTTAATTAAACGAAGAAATTATCGTCGAGGATATTATGGTGCTGGCGATGGTACTTGGAATGGAGAAAAACACGATGCTAGTTTGCTAATGAGAAGTTGAGTTTTGTTGACGTGAATGGGCACCGAATGAGGATGTGAATAACCTAGCATCACTTGTTGACAAAAACAAAAAGGTGTAACCGATGATGACGGTTGACGGATGTGTGCTAATAATGCATGCAGTAGTAAATGTAATCGAACTCCTCAGGTGGATGCTGCGGTACACACAACACCAAACGATGGTAGCGTATAAACGTCAACGTCAGAATCGGAATGACGAGGAACAGACACAGAGAACCTACTAATTCCGAGAGGTCGCTGGTCTGGTAGTTTGACCAGCTTCGTGGATGTAGTGGGGACTTCGAAAACGTGCATTTACCAATGCACTGGTGGTAATAGCGCGTTTAATTTGCCTACGGAATCTGCGTCTGTTTAGTCTTCATAGTAGAAGAACAGAACTAGCTTCGCGGTTGCTTTCAGAGTTTCGAGTTTCGGTCCTTCTTTCTTATTTACCAAACGTTTTCAAACTACTAAGAAGGGATAACGTATTTATGCGGAACCATTTTCTTTTTTTCTTTTAACGTACATATGTAATTATTATGCTTTGAAAATTATGCAGTGTTCCAGCGTTAAGTACCGGCTTTAACATAGAGTAACGTTTTTTTCTTTTTTTTTTGGAACAAGGTGTGGTTGTAGATGCGGATTTCATTTCGTCATACATAACAGGTGAATTTTTCAAATATTTTACAATTTTTTAATCGTACAAAGCTTTATAAAAATAAAAGGTGACTGCAGCGATAAATAAGATCAACCACTTGTTGCGAGTCGAATTTCTTTTCAAAAGTTGGCGTTATCACTGGTTTGTACTTGAAAGTTTTTTATCTCGTTCGTTCCTTGCAATTTCTGAATAGCTTTCTCCGAATTTTTTTTCGTTTGCGGTGACTGGTGAAGAGAAGTTCACGCTGGTAGAATGCTAAAGGCACAAATTTATAATGCGAGAAATAGCTATGGAATTTTCACTACCTAACGTTTGTTTTTTTGCTGTTGTGGTGGTTGAACGATGTGTGCTACATACCTTCAGCTATTTCATTATGGCTAAGAAATTTCCTTGATTTTTATTTTTTATCGTATCAAATTTAAGTTTGGTGAAAATAGCAGGAATTTTTTACTCGAGGAATGGCTTCGAATCAACCTAAAATTCATTAGGCTCTGTCTCAAATGTATAGAATCTTAGGCGCATCTACGCGATGCCTTTACAAAAATGTACCTAAACATTGCCTATATGTAAATCATATTTTTGAAATTGTCGTGTTTCATATTAAGTTTTAACGAATTCGAATATTTTCATAACTGCGTATTATGCCTCATCGGCTTCATCTACCCCAAAACGAAACCACCACAAGTCCAAAAGTCGATACAAAGAATCTTATCGTAATCTATGATACGTTTGCAAACTGCCTCTCGAGTGAATGAAACGAGAATGACCTGCATATTATAGCTACATAATCTAATTTTGCACATTGTTAAGTTTTATGAGCTGTGTAAATATAAAACACCAGATAAATGTGTCCCCCCTTTCCCATATATCTAGTTAAGTATGTCCATTTCTATTTTCGCTGAACAGTGAATAACACCGAACGGAAATAAAATTTGCGATAACTCTAGTCGCTAGTTCTTATCAAGTAATAAAATTCGCGTTTGTAAATAAGTAAAAGCGATATTGTGACTATAAAAATTAACTCACGGCGTGACATTTTTTCATCATCGCTAGATTGAACATATCGAATACATTGGATTGGAAGTGAATCGGTTACATGATGAAGACTACGAAGCTTACTTCCTGTTGTGCGTTGTTATCCATTGTATGGACTTTACTTTGCGCCGTCAGCTTTTGTACAGCAAAAGATGAATACTGTTACTCGGATGATAAAGAACCGTATGTTCAATTCGGAGCAAAATCCGCTTACGAATTAGTTCGAGCGCAGAAATTTACACCTATACCTTTACCTTGTGCGTACCTAGCTACCTAGACCTACATAATATGTACCTACTTGTAGCTGTAGTATAGTTCAATAATACGAATCATCTTTTGGGAAATTTAATAATAGTGGCGATTCGATTTTAAAAAAAACATACGTGTATTTTTCTATTACAGCCTGTAAACCGATTATGATTTGGGCTTCGATAAGACATGGCACTAGGTACCCGTCTATGGAAACCATGGAAAGGATGAAAACGCTGCTAGATGTTAAAGATCAAATTGTAAGGAATCATGAAGAAAATAGAGGTAAATTGGATGGACATTTATTGAAAAATGATTGAGATTTTATTTACATTTTCTATCAATACGATCAATTCTTTTTCCGCAGAAGGGCAATTGTGTCAGAAAGATTTACAAAGTTTGAAAAATTGGACCTATGTATTATCTCCTCAATACGAAGATAGATTATCAACCCAAGGCAAAGATGATTTACGTTTATTGGGACAAAGGATCAAAGCGCAATATCCTGCATTAATCGATACATATTCATCGGCGAAATATTTGGTGAGTATCCATTTTATCTAGGTAGGTATGGGTGTAATAATAAGTTGAACAATGATCGTTTAAACCGTTTTTAATTATTCTAGTTCTATAACGATGGAACGTTACGCACCGCAGAAAGTACAAAAGCCTTTGTCGATGGATTATTCGGTGTGGACAATAATCATCCCAATATGTTCGAAAATAGTACCTTATTAAAAGTAAGCGCGACTTTGATAATTATGTAGTTCATGTTTTCAAACTTAATAGGTATTTTTTAAACTCAAAAATTGATCCTTAGAATCCAGATTCTTGCGCAGCTTGGGTTGACAAAGTGAAGAACGACTCGAATAATCAAAAAGAATATCACCTTTTCCGCGAATCTCGCTACATTCAAGATTTATTATCAGATGTGAATCGTCGTTTGGGTTTCCGTAACAATTTAAGTTTAGGTAACGTACCTTCCGGAATTTTTCATTTCAGTTTCCACCTATTTATTTACCTCTAGTACATAGATCTAACAGTGCCAGCAACTTGGAATTTATTGGTGTGTGTGTGTGTTGCTCGACTTCTTTTCGATTGAGAGATTTTTTTCTCAAAAAAACTCGATTCATATAAAGAAATGAGTTATTTTTTCAAAAATAAATCGAGTATTTTTTTTCAAAAGGTATCCAGTAATTTTTTCTGAAAGTAAAAAAAAAAAGAGTACCTCTACCTATAGTCTGTACAATTTAACGTGGGTCGTGGGCCCTGAACTTTGTGTAAACAAATGCCAGTTAACCAATAGGAATGTTGGAAATGACTTTTCCAGCATTCCTATTGGTTAATTGGCATTTGTTTACAAACAG
>FIZV01010189.1:0-14618 GCA_900050545.1 Trionymus perrisii | reverse complement strand
TTTTGAAAATTTTTCATTTTTGACAAGGGTGGTTTTTGTAATTTGGTCTTCAATTATTAAAACTGCAAAAATTATACAAATTTATAAAACTTGAAAAATTTACCTGATTTAAAAAAATACCAAATTCTCAACTTTCATCAAATTTTAAAAATTTTAAAATCAAGTTATCATCACTGACAATTGTTTGAATATTTACCGATATTTTTGGCGTTTGAAAAATTTTTCAGGGTTTCAAACTTGAAAAAAAAAGAAATCATGACCATCAATCTAAAAACCGAACTTTAGAAAAATCTATACCTTCGAGCAAAAAGCATAATTTTGCAAGACATTGGACAATAGACCTACGTATTATTTGATACCTGGCACTGGCAGATTTTACGTAAAATGTTACATGAGAACCATAATCACTGGCAATTTTTAAAAAGAGTTTAAGGCGATAAACGAAACAGGACCTCCAACGTACTATTTTCGTAATAATTCTCAAATCGTGCAAATAACAAAAACCAGATACCACGTTAGAGATTATCCAGCCTTGGAAGGAATTTTGTTCATTTTTTATCACGATGCTAAGAATAGATCAAGTTTCGTTTATCGTAAGTAAAAAATAGAATTTTTTCGTAACCGAAAACTTGAAAAAAAATCACCTACGATTTCAAGGGTAGTAATTTTTGAATTTCAGGGTTTCTTCTTCCATATGAAAAATGATGGTATCTTTTTGAAAAAAATTACAGGAAGAAATTCGTACCAAGGAAAAACGCCATTCGATCACCTACTTCGACTTCAATAAATACGCAAACCAACTTAACTCACGGTTCATTGCATTCACGTAGGAATACGTTTGGAATTAAGTTTTAATGACGTCAAACCCGAAGAACACTTTGCATTATCCAGCGGGGTCAATACACTTGGTTATGTTTCGCAATTCCAACCAATTCAAAAAAATAAAAAATTATCCTCCCTTGTTGAAGTGTCTTCAAACTAAAGGCTTTTCGTTGCTCATTCGAGCCACTAGAGCTAAATCAATGTACATTGTACATGTACATGGCCTGACACATGCTGATACTAGGGTATCTGCTAAACGACCCAAGCGTAATTATCGCCACTCGACACTATTATGGCTTTTATTATATATGCGGGTACGAAGCTGGCTGGGTATTAGTTTTCAACGACCTTGATTCGAATTAATACAATTTAGCAGTCACCGTATATACAGTAGACAGACACACATACGGTACAACAATCGGTGAAGAATTCATAAGAATAGGGCTACTTTCAACAGCAAGACCACTGGAATTCTACCGCTTTTAGGAGACAAAGTCAACCTCGAAGTCGTAATCGTACATACCGAGACTTGGAATCGGACTCGATGACAATAGATAATAAAACTACTCGATTTTTTTAAACCAACGTCGTAAATTAGTCCACGATCTGCGAAAAGATGGAAAAAAACGACGTAATTAACGGAGCGTGAGAAGAAAGCGAATCCGGATCAGTTTTTTTAACCGGAACAGGAAGAAATTAGCAAAACTATACGCGATCGAACTTGATAACCGAGTCGGTGTATTTCAAGTGGCGCTGACGTCTAAAAGGTGGCCACTGGCCAATCAGAACACGCGGAAACATGCGTATTTATAATTAGAAAATATACAATTGAAAATCATCATCGCCACGCCGCAGATTTTCATATTTCCGCATGCAGGCGTTATTTCTTCCATTTTTACTCGCGCCGTATCGCGTATACTACAAACCACGTGTTTAATTATTCCCTCTGTCCGCAGTCCGCACATCTCGCGATGCTCGTGATCGCAAGTACGTACCTCGTGCTTTCGACGTCCGAGCTAATACAAGAAATTATAGTCCAATCGTGACACTAGCGTACCATTATCGCCAGATAGTGCGTATTTTTCATTCTCCTTTAACCCAGTCAAAGGGTTCATAACGGGATTGCATAACGTACCTGGACGAGATTTATTTTTCAATTTCAAATGCCAATAGGTTTGAAAGATAATCGCCGAGATATTCACCTCAAACTTTAGCTACGGTGATTTGCATTACAATGACAGTATTTTTTACTCTGTCGTAATAACTTTCATTCTATTTTCCGCAGTCGACCGCATCGTAGACTTTTTTTTTTTCCACGAAATGAGACATGAATTGATACAACAAAGTAGATACTTTCGCCAAATTACGCGCACGTCGCCCAACCTTGAGTGACTTCCAAGTGCCATGCTACTTGCGCCTCGCATTGATTCGTCATCTCCCACAATCTACGTAACACTTCGGCCGTACGTAATAAGCAGACATACGTAGATCATCATAACATGTCAGCAGATTTCTTAATCTAATGACAGATTAGATCGACAGATCAATAGCAAAATAGACTACAGTTTGCGGACACGCGTACGTACATTAATGCTCAGCCATCCGCTCTCTTCTCGTATCATTCCGCAGCACAAAAGATACCTCATATACATACATCTCGTCCAAGAATTCTTTCCAATATTATCTCCGGGTATCGAACCATACCACCGGAAACCTTTCCAGTCTCGTAGATACCTGGAACTTGGAACACGCTCCGATGCGATTTATTCAAACCCCAAACACGTGGTCAGCGTGCGATCATCGCATCGTGCCTGTTTACTTATAATAAAAGCATCAGCTGATCTAGATATACAAAATACCTGCTCGAGAACCTTTTCATTTTTCACCTTCCCAAATGCATACAAGCTCGAGAAACTCATTTCATAACACATCTACAACCTATTTAAAATATACGATGTTTTCGATATGTATGTAGTACTTAAAATGTAAAACGAAAACAACCGACCAAATTATTTTTTACATTTTTTTTTTTCAAGGAACACCGCTGTAGTCCAAATAACGAATACGTACAATAAATTATACGTCGAAGGTTTATTATTTCTCTAAATCTTACGCCTTCTCTCTATTTTCAATAAATTACGACTCTTTGATTTTGGCTATTCGTACCCATGGTTCGAGATGAGTAGGTATAATTTCTACACGTTGTTCTAGTAAAATAACGTACTTAATATGCCGAGTCGGTATCTTTATGGCTCGCGTGTGAGGTTTTACGAGTTATTAAACGATCGTCTTATGCATACTACTTCGACAACAGCGACTAATAATTAGATTTCCTATATTCGTTCGGCGTTATTTCTTCTTTTTCAACAATCGTTCCAATATTTCTATCATTTTTTAAAATAAGCGCTTAGCATTGAAAAAATTAAAAAAAAAATGTAAATTGGTTATATATGTAGTACGTCCAATAATTCATTACCAAATGATATTATATGGGTTAGAAAGTGGTTAAATTTCAATATTCGAAAGCCTTTTATTGAAATATTTTGTTTAACTCTATTCAATGCTGGAGGTAGGTCGATCTGCTCATGAAGAATCGAATTCCAGATCCAGGTCTGTTCCTTGATTGATCTAGTTTTAAATCAGATCCTCAAATATCGAGTAGGTAGTAGGTACCTAGAGTAAGATCTGAATCTTTGGATGCATACTTTTTTTTTGAGTTTAGGTGGCCAAGGAGTCGAGGGGATCGAGAAAAACAAATTAAAAACTAAGTTTAATATGTGCAGTCATACACAATGCTAGGTGCAATTTTTTGCAACAATAATTTAAAATTTTCATAACAAAAATTTTTCAAGTGTATTATTTTTCTCCTTAAAAAAGAAATGAGATTTTTATTTTTCTATTTTTAATAAAAATGACTGAAAATAATTTTTCGTGTTAAGTTTTACCTAAATAATTTTTTTTTAAATAGGATTTTTTGAAAAAAAAATAAAGCTTTTTTAAAAAAAATCTGAGATAATTTTTTTTTAATTTGAGAACGTCTATGTAAAAAGGGGTTATAGAATGAGGTATTTTTTTCAACAACTCTTTCAAAGTTTTGGAAGTCATTTATAAAATTACGATTAGGTGGGAAGGATTTCGCAGTTTTTTAATGCCTTGTTGTAAATGCTGTATTTTAGAATGAAAGATGATTGAAACCATCATTGTAGAGTAATTCATTCTTCATCTACAACCGATTGAAAAAGAAAGTTACCTATAAGTATCCCCTTTTTGCACGGAATTTCGAATCGAATTTATCCAACAAGTCTTGATCTATTTTTTGCGTTTTACAATATATTGACCATTGAGAAATTAGTTTGGAATTAACCACTGAACTAAAATAGAAATCTACCCCCAGGGTTCGTCTTTCCATTGACGGATTTATATTATCCCACTCCAGGTTTGAACTTGAATTGGCACATTTTTGAAAGTAAGCATTTTATCTCCCCCTCCCCCCATCCCCAGCACAGAAAATTGTTTTGAACACAAATTATTGAAGGAATTTTGTCAATTCAAAAATGTTTTTCGAAACAGTGTTTATTTTTTTTAGAAAATTGTTGTTGCAAAAAATCAAACTTGAACACAATTTAGAAATTTTTTTTGAAGATTTGTTTCAAAACTGAACCTAAACTAAAAACACTGTTTTTCAAAACACAAAGTTTTCTTTGCTTACATTTTCTTAAAAAATGAAAAATTCTTAAAACCGAAATTTCAACGATTTCCCTAATATTTCCACTAGAAATACATGCTATAGATTCCTCCAGGAGCTTAGCATTTTTCCAAGGTACATGTGAGGAGAAAATTATAATTTGCCAACTTGAAACTAAAAATTGTCAATTTAGAATTTTTTAAACGTATTAGGGTGACCGTGGTCTGCAATAAAATCAAAAAAAATCTAAAATTACGTATTTTTTTTTAGCAAATTTTGGATCCAACAAAATTTGAAAAATTCCTTTAAGATAATTTTTTTCAACTGAAACAAAAAATTAAGATTTTTTTTTTTGGAAATTACTGTTTGAAAAATATTGGAAAATTTATTTCAAAAATGTTCTTTAAAAAAATTGAAAAATCATTAAAACTGAATGCAATTTTAAAACAATTATTGTTTTTGACAACGCGACGTAACAAAAAAAAAATGGAAAAATATTTTTAGGAAATTTTATTTAAATTTTCAAAAAAAAAAAAAAGTGATTAATTTTTTTTTTTTTTTTTTTTTTTTTTTTTTAAATAATAGTTTTTTTTTAATATTGCGTTGATTTTGTTTTTTGTTATTATTATTATTATTATTACTATTTTTATCATTATTATTATTATTTTTGCTTTGAAGTAAATTTCTCATTTTTTAAAAAAAAGTTTAGGATTTTGGAGAAAAAATACTCGAAAGTAAACTTATTTCGAAAAAAAATTCTATGCAATGATAAATTTGGTCTAGTGTAATTTTACCGATCATATTGGAATTATTTTTGAAGCAAAAAAAATGAATTTTGGTCAAGAAAAATCTCAACATGTCAGTTCCTAAAAAATTTTTTTTTTTAAATTCTTACCTACACAAACATAGAAAAATAGTGTCACAATTTTTTCCATTCCCAAATTTTTCAATTTTCTTTTTTCTTTTGGTAAATAAAAAAATCGATAAATCGCTAAAATACGAAATAAGGAAAGCTGAGGACAAAGATCGTTCTCAGTGTTTACGTCTTCTTTCCTTGAACTCTTCCACCCATGTTTGACCCTTTTTTATTTCACTCTCTTCTCCATTCCCTGCCTTCATTTTTCTCATGACGTTCTCGTTTTCGAAAATCTTTCTGTCGAATTGAACTTTTCTGAGGTGTGTGAGAATTCAACGAACTGTTAAGAAATCGTACGACATTCTACTAGTGCGAATTCAATTCTATGTTAATGACGTATCGCTGTGTTATTTTAAAGCCTCTCCTCGCTTCTCGTCTTGAGTAGGAGCGAGTGGAAGGAAAATTCCACACTTTAGGTGTGCTTTAGGGTTTCTATGCCCTTCCTCTTCCTATTGCTTTTAACTTTTTCGAATTATTAATCTATATTGATTATTTCATTGAATATTTTTGGAATTTATTTTTATGTTTACATGTTTTATTTTGTTTTAGATTTCTAGCATCGAAAAGTCAGCGTATGTGTTGTTAATGTTTCCCCTCACCCCCTCCCTTTATTTATGAGACAGTTCAACTTCATATTTTTATTGAAAAAAATAATTATTGAAAATAATTTCTCTGCAAGAACTATGTGCTAAAAATATTTTATTTCAATTTACAGCATTTTTACAAGAAAGCGACGATTTCATGAACGCCATGAACGCTGCGGTGGAGACACAAAAAGAATTGCTGCGTAAGCGAAAGAAACCAGCTACGAAAAATGAAGATGGTTCATCGCAATCGCCCAAGACGCCCGATGGCAAAGAAGCAAAACCCTCGTTTAAGGTGAGTTTTTCAGTTGGGGAAATTTTCGAGGGGGATTTTATAGAATTAATTAATTAATGAGAATTTTTTTTTTATGTTATAGTTTTATAAGGACACTTTAGAATCTTCAGTTGACGAAAGTTTGAACGAATCTGTCACAGAAAGTGAGTAATATTTGGACTTTTTAAAATTTTAAATTAGGTTATGAATTAAACTAAAAATTGAAATTTTTCGCAGGTTTACCAGATAGATCATCGCCCGAAGAGAAAGATACCAAAGTAGAGGAAGAGGTCAAACCAGCGGTGATAAAAAGTGCAGAAGGCTTGAAAAGTGCATTATCGTTATTTAGAAAACGGAACCAACCAAAGAAGTCGGTCAAGTGGAGAACAGACGACGAATTAGAAGCTGTCCAGTTCTTCGAAGTGGATGTCTCAGAAAGAGGTAAGTTTAGTCCGAGGAAAAGTACGAATTGAGAATTTTTAGAGATTTACGATTACTAACTTATATTTTTTCACAGCCAATGTCGTCAAAGATTTCTGGGCCATGCAGATGAAAGAGCGTTCTGGCGAACGAGAAAGCATGCTTATGGTCCGAAAAGCTGGTACGTTGTTGTGGGAAAAATTTTATTAAATTATAATACGAATTTTTAATTAAAAATTTTTTTTGTTCGGTTATAATAGGAGAAAACGATAAAATGGTAGAGAAAATAGCGTGGAAGAAACCAGTTCCTATCGATGTTCCTCCCCCATCCACGGCCAAAGGAGCCAACAGTCAAGAGAAAAATATCCAATACGCTAGAGAGCGGGCCGTTCCTCCTGCTTTATATTATAGTAAATCGATGTAAGTTGAACGAACCATTTTAACAAATTTACGACCTCTTATTGGAATTTATTATTAATACTCTGTGTTTTTTTCCGATACAGGATCCCCGATACTCCAGCCGAACCAGATTTAGAAATACATTCGATAACACAACCACCTTCGATACCATTGGACGACATAAGCGGATCGTCCGACTCGGTCAATGACTTCTCAACGTTCAAATGGCCCGAGCCAAAACAGTTCCCACCCGATGGATCGGAATTCATGCCACCTAATTTCATGGCCGGAGGTGTCCCACCACCTATGTTCGCATTTCCCGACGGCTCCACATTCCCGCCTCCTTTCACCCAACCATTTTTCCCCGGTGGTCCTGTCCCTCCAGCTGGTACCTGGCCGGTAAGTAGACCTTGGAAGAGAGATCAGTGTGGTTTTTTGAATAACGTCTATAATACAATAATTGGTTTTCAGACTGGCGCCAATGATCAGTCTCAGCAACCATCGCAAAGTGGTCAACCGATGCAGTGGATGCGGCCACCCTTCGATGGGGTTCCTCCACCTAACATGGTGCCTCCAGTAGGCCCTGGTATGATGGCTCCTCCGCCTCCCTTTGGTATGATGGCTCCAGTGTTCCCATTCCCAGGAGCACCTAACATGTTCCCACCTCCTGGCATGACGCCGCCGATAACCAATAGTAATAGTACGGACACTAATGCGCAATTTTCACCGACTAATAATTATTCCAATAATTCCGATGGTAGTAGTAAGAAATGGAATGGTGATGATCGTTACAATCGTAAAGATTGGAAAAATAATTTCTCGAGTGATCGAAGTAGTAAGTATTTGCCATATCGATCTCGCATCGAGTACCTTATTCGTGTTTATTGATGTCATTCTTTTTTACTTAGATCGCGATAAACGTGGATCCGGTAACTGGAGAGGAAGCGGTGGTAATACACGCCTTTGCAAGTACTACCAGAAAAAAGGATTTTGTAGCTTGAGTGGATGCAGATTTTATCATCCGGAGAAGTAAATCATTGTCTAGCACTTTTTTTTTTCTAAAGATTGATTAATATTACCACTTTACGAAGTTACGTTTGACCTGTTCATCTTTCTTATTAATTTTTTCTTGCGATTTTTTTTATCTTTTGTATGTGTACCTTATTATTGATGTTGATAATTATGTTCTTTATTTTAAATTGATATATTTTTTTAATATTTATCAATGAATGTTGCGTTTTGTTGATATTAAAATGATAGATGGTCGACATGTTGTAGATTATGCAAAAAATTCTGGTTTTGGCTGTAAAGTACTAGATTTTTTTTTAGGTATAAATGACATTGTGTTGAATTTTTATTTATTGATTTTTACGAAGTTTCGCAATATTTCTTTGTTCTCATTTTGTATATAAATACACAATGGTTTTGTTTTGTTTGTACATAATTATTAAGATACCTACGTCTTATTTTTCTCAATAACTGTTGAATTGAAATGAAATGGACGAACTCTGCTATTTTTTTTTTTTCAATGTACATTTTACACCTTTTTGTACAAAGTAGTCAAATAAAAATTATTTTCATATTACAAATTTGTTTTGAAATTTAATTAATAATAGTAAATAGTATTTTTATTGAAAATGAGTTTTTATTATTTGAAAAAGTAAGTAGCTATGCAGTGGAAAATTTCAGATTTATAATGAGGTTGGTAGGTAGTGTGAAAATTGATAATTGATGAGAATTAATATAACAATGAATTAAAATTCTTGCAACGTATAATTGCACTGCAAATAATGCAATAATATAAATAACCCATGTTTTTCTTGAAATCTATTGTGCATTATCGACGTGTAAAATTAGTAAAATGGTAATCATATGATAATTTGATAACTGAGCACTAAGGAGTTTTTTGTTCTATTCATCTTTGTTATCCTTCCAATTTATATTTTTTTATTTTGAAAAAAAAAAATGAAAATCAAACAACAGAACAACCGCCAACCGGGAACCGTCGAAAAAGTGACGTAATTGTTTCTCGAATTTTGATTGGTCGATGAAAAATCTACTAGGATTGACGCGGCATCTTCTAATAACGGATGCCTTCCATTAGCGCTTGAAGGGGGGAGGCTTTTGTAGTTTTCTTTTATGAGTTTTTATTCGAGTTTCACGGTTTCGTTCGGAATATAAAAGTTGGATCTCGATTTCTTCATTGTTACATTTTTTACTGTTTTTTGTTTAAGTAATTTTTTAAATGTTTAATTTCGTGGTATCATAGCTATAAAAGTTGAAAGCATGATCATCTTGTACGACGTCTACTACTTCAGTATAACAGGCATTTTCTTCAAGAGAAAAAACATATTACAACGCCGACTTCTGGAACAATTGTAATATAGCTAGTTATAAGATTGGATATAAGTTATTTAAGATATGTAGTAAGTACATCATTCATTCAATCTCACTATTCCATACCCTGCTAAGAGAATTATATTCTCGCAAGTATTCGTTGGAATAAGTCATGCGTTACGTCCGTTGTATCGCTATGTAATCCATCAATAATTGATCGATCGGGTGCGATTTTTTTGTCCACAGTTTATGGACCACAACGATCGAGAAGTAGTTGGGCCGGAATTGGCCACCAAAATACCTAGATCTCATCATTCTATTAATGCTATGGCACGAGTGATTTCCAACATGAATGTTACGAATCCTATTAAAAAACTGGTCAGCCAAAAAAGAAAACGCTACATAAAAGACGGATTTAATTTAGATTTAACATGTACGTTTTGCTCATGCAGTTTTCAATCAACTTTCCTTTGTTCTACGTACATATTAGTAACGATGTGTTCCTTGTGATGTGTTTCTACACAGATATTTTGGATAATTTAATTGCTATGGGGTTTCCCGCCGAAAAGAAATTGGAAGGAGTGTATCGTAATAACATCGACGAAGTTGCAAGATTCTTGGATGAGAAACATAATGGGCACTACAAGGTTTATAATTTGTAAGTTACCTCGATGTCGATATTGTACGTTGTTGCATGATAATGTTGCGCGAAGTAAATTTCATTTTTATTATGAAAAAGACGCTGATTGATTGGTTCTCTTTTGAAAGTATAGATTTTGTATGATGCAATCAACGTGAAACTTGGAATAGGTTATCACTACTATGATATTAATCGAAGTGTTTTTACAGATGCGCCGAAAAAATGTACGATACAGCGAAGTTTCATCAGAGAGTTGCGTATTACCCGTTCGATGACCATAATCCTCCATGCATGGAAGTAATCAAGCCGTTTTGCGAAGACGTAGCAAATTGGCTAGCCAAAGACCACAAAAACGTAGCAGTGGTTCATTGTAAAGCTGGAAAGGTATGATTAAGAATATTTCAAGTTTTAAGCCGATGAAATATTAATTACGATCGATTTTAGGGACGAACTGGCGTCATGGTTTCGTGCTTCATGTTACACAGTGGTCAGTTCCAGAATGCTATGGAAGCGTTGAACTTCTACGGTCATAAGAGAACCACAGATCGTAAAGTAAGCGGTAAAATTTTACCAGTTGCTAATTTAACCGTACGAATACTAATTTGATTCTGTTCAGGGTGTAACCATTCCTAGCCAGAGGAGATACGTTAATTATTACGCCAGCTTAGTTAGAGACAAAATGGAATATCGTCCGGTTAAACTGTTCGTTCGAGAGATATGTTTTGAACCGATTCCTTCGATTTTTTCAACCATGCAAGGAAGTAAGTAGACGGTGTGAATCGTATGCGAGGACTTTGAACAAATTTCTAATATTTTTAAATTCGCAGACGTCCAGTTCGTTATTTCGGAATGCAAACGGGTTGGAGAATTTGCGTTAAAGGTTAAAAAACTCCATACGTCGGTTAATTACGATATTAAGAAAGGAGCTACAAATTTCCGAGTGCCGTTAATAACTGAAGTTGCTGTCCAAGGTGACGTTAAAATTGAATTCTTCAAGTGCAAGCTCAAAAAAGTAAGTGTTCAGATTATTTGCTACTACTGCTACTAGAAAGTGTGGTCATATTTATTATAACAATTACCATTTTAGGAAAAATTGTTCCATTTCTGGTTCAATACGTTTTTCGTTCGCGAAATTTTATCTCCTGATTTTCAAGATCATGGTAACGAACAAAGAAAGTCGTTCGTGTCGGAAACCTCGTGCCGCTACAACTACGATGATTCTGCCACTTGTAATTCACAGGTTAATAATAAGCCCAGGTAAATATATTTTCGGCTGATTTTTTTTTTTTTTTTAATCAATTGAAAACCTTCAATATTTATGAAAAAATTCTATTTTCAGAGCACATTCGGTCGGCGAAGTTGAATCCAATTCGAAATTAGTTATTCTGAAAATCGATAAAAATGATCTTGATGATGCCCATAAGGATAAGCAAAATAAAATATTCGCTCCCGATTTTCACGTAAAAACCATTTCATTTTTACTCTCATTTGTTTGTAAAATTATATCAATTTTATATTCATTTTAGGTATCATTAATACTGGAACACGTTCCCAAAGACAAACAACTGGGTGTCGAAGTGGATACAAATACGCCAAGTGAATCATCGGAAGCTGAATCGAGTACCGAGTCTTCGGTCGCCGAAGACGAGGAAGAAGCTTGGGAATCAGGTACGATCGAATGAATATTGCATGTGTTTTTGTAGTGCTTACGATTGCATGAACGCGTAGCTTTCTCACTTCACAAAGATCTTAATTCGCCTTAGGTGGAAGATTTCACCATTTTTGAAAGGTATTTGTAACGTGTCTTGGGTCGTTTATCCAGCTCTTTCGTGGGTTTGGGAAGTTGACATAGAATGTCTGTCTAATTTTGTTGAATTGCTTAATGAGGGTTAATATTTTTTGGGGGTTCTCGTGATTTCGTGAGAGCATTTGCCAGTGTTGAAGTGAGCGTTTAATGTTTCGTTTCGTAAATTAGTTTTCTCCTAAATTGTGTTATGGTTTTGATTGAAAGAAGATCCCAGTTCGTAGAACAGGTAAGTATGTCCTGCTTATTTAGGAATCTCGATAGATTATATTCGTTTTGTGATTGTTAAGGAAATTTTTATGTATTCGATGTATGGATTTGTATTTTGTTAGTATTTTTTTTTTTTTTGCTTGAACCCAATATAGCTGTTGAGAGCTCTAGTTTCTATTTAGGTAATTTAAATTTTGAACGTATTTTTCGCGTATATTGTTAGAAAAAAAATTGAATTTTTTTTCCCCTCGCAAAGTAGAATAAATGTACTTTTTTATTGCTTGTTAGAGAAGAGAAGGAAGAGGGAAAATAGAAAAACGAATCGTAAGAATTTTTCGTTTATTTATTCATTTGTTATTTCTATTCGTGTAGATTTTTGTACAATTTCTGATTAGTTTTTACCAGCGTCATTTTTTTTTTTTTTTTGATTTTATCTTGAAGCTTTTTTGAAAGTTTTGAATTCACTTCAGTCAGTTAGATATTGCTGTTTTGGTCTATTGACTTCGAATGTCCGACACTTTGTTATGCACCTTGGCTTTTTGATGATTTCTTCACATTTTTAAAACATTCTCGTCCTCAGGTCGTCGACCATTCGAGGTAAACTTCTATTACCTCCAAGTAGTTTGATTTTTGTTCAAACAAAACACTCGTTGTGTTATTTTGAGAAAAATATTAAAATAATACGTTGTTTTGCCTTCAGTTGGCGAACCTGTTGAGGTTCTAGGGGTAGGAGATTATCGGCTACTGCATGAGGATCCGGAAGCTGATGCGATCGAGCAAGCTCTTAGGCTGTGACAATTGATAGTTTTTCTCCATATCAATGGTAAACTTTCTTTTTCTATTTCTTTTAATCACTCTTTAACAATGTAAATAAAAACCCCTCAATTTAACGCGGTGAAGCTTATACATAGGGTACCTAATTATTTAACTGTCTACATATCACGATGATGGCATTATTTTGGTAAGGTCTCTCTTGAATTTTTCCACCTGTTTTACGGTGTATATGGTTGCTTGAATCTGATTAACATAGTAATGTGAATGCTGATACAGCTGTTGTGTGTTCTGAAGATGTTAGTTTTTTTTTCTCTAGTTTTTCGACATTTATTTCTTGCAGGCGAATCGACTTATTTATGAATAAAGAATCGTCGTTTTGTAAATGCATCTTTAAGATTATTTGGATTAGTATTTATGTACGTTGGATTTTATTTTTTAAATTTATTTTTTTTAGATTTGTACGTAGGCTTATTATTTAGTCGAAAAGTGTGACGTGGATGTTTAATTACAGGAGGAAGTGTTTTAGATTCTTTAAATTCAAAATTTCCTGTGTTTGAGTCATTTAAATGACTATGAAGTATACTTCAGTCATGTTTCGGTTTCAAAAAAGGCTGAAATAGGGAAATTACGTTATTTTTATCTCCTACTTGATCCAAGAGTGGCTTTCTGTGTTGTTTCATTGGTTTATTTCGCTCTTTTTAACATAACTACCATCTATGTAATTTTTTTCTAATTTTGGATCTTTCATCTCCAATAATAACTAACTACCATTACGTAATTGGTTTGCTTCAGCATTGGCTTATCATTAATCAACTTTTTCCATTGTGCTCGTTATTTCATGTTGGAAATCATATCAAAATTATTGTTTATGCTGTAGGTTGATTTATTTGATTTATTTAATTTATTACGAAAAAACGCTTCAATATTTTGAGTACCTACATTGTGCAGTGTGTTCTTATTCGTGATGTGCTTCAGATTTTTTTTGTTTTCTTTTTTGATAAATTTCACTTACCTGTTGTTCTTTTTTCTGGTGGTCGACTTCTTTGTTGGTGAAGAATTTTTCAGTGTGGGTCACACGCTATATAATTACACGGTTTTCGTTAATTTGCATTTTATCTAGTCAGTAGTCACTTTGAAGAGTCACTCTGGTGATCACGTTATAAAATATTAAGAATATTCATCCTTTCTCCTAACATTAATTTAACCCTGCTTTAGTGTACAGGAAGAATATTTTTTAGTCTCATTTTATATTTTTGGATTGCTTTCATATTATGGCTTCTTGGCCAGTTTTTTAAAGTTTAAGCTGCAAAAAAAAAAATAATAGATTATTTTTCAAACAAAATTTCAAAATTTTTATATTTGAACGAAATTTAATTTTGAAAAATTTGATGTGAAAAAAAAATGTAACCAATTGGAATGAAATTTAAAAAAAAAATTACAAACTCAGAGTGTCTAGCGATCCTGCAAAAGTTCTGCTTTTAGCTTCTTTTTAAGATAAAATTCTTGTCCCCTTTTTAACCCTGCCATTCAGGTGAAAACGAAGTTTTGGAAATTTTTTGAATGGTACGTAACTAATACTTGAAAAATGGTTATTGACAACTCATTTTTACAATTTTTAAAATTTAATAATAATAAATAATACTTATTCAAAATTTTCTTGAAAGTTTTGCAAAGTTATCCAAATTTAGTAGAAATGCGGAATTCGGTATTTAAAAAATTTTATTAGGTAAATTTTTAAAACTGAATCAATTTT
>FIZV01010181.1:0-11335 GCA_900050545.1 Trionymus perrisii | reverse complement strand
TTATGTTTGTTTTTTTTTTTTACGTTGATATTTTTTCAAAAATATATAAAATAATTTTTCCAAATAGAGTTTTTTATTTTCTAAAAAAATTTACAATCATTTTGAATTTTTCACCTAAAAATTTGAAATTTTTTCCAAATAAAAATGAATTGATTCTCCTATTCCTGGATATAAGAAGAAAAAAAGCAAAGCAAGTAGATACCTATTATTCGTTTTGTTTTTAGATTAATCAAACTACATACCTCGTCTACCTACTAAGACAGTACCTACTTTATTATTCGTTTTGTTTTTGGATTAATTAAACGTACCTAGTCTACCTACTAAGGCAGTACCTACTACATTATTATTCGTTTTGTTTTTAGATTAATTAAACGTACCTCGTCAACCTACTAAGGCAGTACCTACTTTATTATTATTCGTTTGGTTTTTTGCATGTTTTTTGATTATTATTATTCGTTGTGTTTTACGATTAATTAAAGTACCTCATCTACCTACTAATTTTTAGTTTCATTTTTATTTATGCTAATAACGCATTCTGTACGTATTAAAAAAAAAAAAAGTAAAAAACATAAAAAGAACAAAACGTCGGCTTCTTGCCAAAAGGTTCCTCGTGCATTTTTCGATAAGGCGTATTTGTAAAGTGTGCCGGTTCCAAGGTTCAAAACCTCAAGAAGAGTGATTTAAAATTTTTTTTATTTCACTTGTTGATGAAGTCCAGAAAATTATTGGAAAAAATCTATAACTTTTAAGCACCGGCAATTTTTGAAAACAATCATACTAATTTTCTCGCCAAAAGACGTTGAAACGCGTAGTTTCAATCGAGAATTAAATAAAAGAAGACCAATAATAAAACAAGAAAATAACAGATAATTTGCAGCACCAACTCTGGTGGCGAAAAGATAGAAATATATTCGGAATATACGATGAAACAATAAAGGCATGGACTTAATTAATAGGGGAAAAGGGGGGCCATAACTTCTAATCAAAAAAACTACATGTACATATGTAAAATAATACAAGGTAATCCACATTAAAAATATCTAAGAAAAAAAACGATACCATTGGTCGTGTGCTGGAATAAAATCCACGAGAGTGTTGGATTTACGTGAGACTGCAAAACAAGTTCCTGGTTTTACTAAAGATGACCGGTGACCATTTTCCAACATCCAGTTGAGATATTACTAGCACGATAAAGACATTTTTTACGCGAGAATTTTCTTAGATAACGAGATCATAAAAAAAATTACGAGTTTGGCAAGACACACCAAATTAAATATTTATGAATAATACAAAAAAATGCACAATCTTGATGCAATTACACGCGATTTTGAAATTTTACTTTGAACAAAATTTTACACGAAAATTACCGCACAATAAACAGCAAACATATTGATATGCATTTTACAGAATGCGAGTTCAAAAAAAAGAAAAAAATTCTGACAAGCTCAAAATATAAGTCAATGATAGGAAAATAGAGACAGAAAAAAAAACAAGAGTGTACAAATATGGAAGTAGGATATGAATAGGCGTTAAAAATTGAATAATAATTATGAGGAAGAGTAAAGATCAAGTAACACGAAGGAAAAAGGTTCCGTCTCTCGATGGCTATATTTTCCAAGACCAAAAGATAACCACCCCACCATAATTTCGAGATAAGCCAAAACTATTATATGCACGTGCCATCGAGAAACGGAATACGTACAAGTTAAAATGCGTAATTTTGGACGCATCACATCGCCCCTAAAATTTGTCGCTGTCCTGCCCCTTCAAGAAAGAGGCAATACAGAGAGGAATTTTACCCAACGCTACAAGATTACGCTAAAATAAAATAGAGATAAAATTAGCCTTCTCAAAAAATAATCAGCCACCAGGACATCAACCAACCATCTCCGAAAAGGAGAAGAGAAAAAAACTAAAATTATAAAATAAAAAATAGAAATCATGCACACCCCAATTCGACATGGAAATGGCTTATTTCCCCCAAAAAAAAGTTAAGACAAGAGATGGAGAATATTGGTATCGATCCTGTGTTGCAGTCGTAGATCAATGATCCGAACAACACAGAAAGTCGATGTACCTCAATTTCACCATACCATAGGATTTTTTTTTTTTTTTTTTTGTAGCATCAGCCTGACTATATATACAACCTTACCATATCTAAATGGCATTACTATCCAATTCGGGAAAACAACTCAACAAAAAAAATATAATAAATCGATTAGGAGAGAAAACAAAAAATAGAAAGAAAATTGAGGTTCCGATTCTGAGTTGCAGTCGTAAATCCGAAAATCCGAACAACTACAGAAAGTCGTAGCACCCCAATATTTCTATCCTTTCCTACGATTTCTACAATCACGAATACCTTTTGGGAAAGGAAGGTACTTGATAGAGTTATACTCCTCTTCAGGTTTGGCGTTTTCAAAATATTTTTCCAGGTCGACCATATCTTGAACATATTCATCAACCTCAATTACCCTACCACCCCGACGCCTACATTCAGCAGCCAGAGATAGTTTAGCATCTCTCTCCCTATCTAAAATAAATTGATAAAGGACTTTGCGAATATTTAAATGTAAACGAGTGTCAGTTAATAATACTTCATTTTTCTGCCGAAAACTTAGGGTTTTAGGCAGAGTACCCATGTAATCGATAAAGAATTCTTCTACCTTAAATTTATCCCCTAGCCAATCATCCGAAGCTGAAATTCTATCAGAAATGGAAATTCCAGTCGTGTGTACAGATAATCGAATTTCTGAGTTTTTACTTTCTTTCTTTTTACTCCAACTGCGTTTCCTTGGTTTTTTTTTTGCTTTGGGCAGAAGACCTTCTGAGTTGTCATTTTCACTCGCAACCTTTAACATGTTTATAGGGGCTGGTTTTCGAATTTGTGTGACATTTATAGTCTTTATTTCGCCATCTTCCTTCTGCAATAAATACAAATTAGGAGACAACCGTTTAACAACTACATAAGGACCGTCATATTTTTGGCATAGTTTGCCTGAGATCATTTTTTCTTTGCTAGAGAGTTCATGTGTAGTGATATAGACTTCCTGTCCCGGAGAGTAAAGGGTGTAATTTTCAGTTGTTTTTCCCAAGCTAATCTCTCTCTTCAAGGAACTGATTCGCGCACTCATAGATACAAATTTGTTAGTAATTTCCTTCTCATCAGCATTTTCGAAATTAAAGTCTACCCACTCCTGACCAAAGTGGCGTATTATTGCCATTGACGCGAGATAATCTGCCATTTTATTTCCATAATCAAGACTATGGGCCTTGCTGAATCTAAAATCCACACTCAAAGATTTAGACACGATAAAATCAGCAATTTCGGATATAATTTCCTCATTTACATAAGCCTTCCTCTTCTTCGCTGAACATGGTTTTAATTTCGAACTTATTGTGACAATGGCTTGATCAGAATCAGTAATCAAGATAATTTCCTTCTTGTGGTTATCATCTAAGATTTCAAGAGCCGTCTTTATGCTCATCAATTCCATTACATTGTTTGTAATTTTTCCACTCTTCACTAGTTTTGAGACATTTAATTCATGATTAGGCCCAAACCAGACACCCATTGATCCAATCGCATTATCTTTCCCGTTATTTACGCAAGCACCATCAGTGTACACTAAAACGGAGCCATCTACTTCGGTAAAATTTTGATTGGTTTGAACCTCACTCGACTCCTCACATACCTCTTGGAACAATTTTCTAAAACGAGCACAAATATCAGGACGATTTTCACTCAAAACATCTGGAAAAGGTTGTTCACCTTCATGTGCTCCAAAAAGCTGTCTAGGAGAGAACTTCTCGATAAATGAAACGTCATTAATTGAATTTACGATATCCTTAACACCAAGAGCCCACTTGGTATGTCGATAATTTTGATCTTGAGTCTTACTATCACTAGAATTTAGGAAAATTCTCAACTTGGCTCCTAACTCTCGCATAACACGTTCAATTGGATTAGATTTCGGATTGTAGGTAGTAGTGTACCTGGTTTCTACACCTAATTCATTACAAACTGATTGCCACTCATTACTCCTGAATTGAACCCCATTATCAGACAATATAAATTTAGGTTCATGGCCAAGTGCCCGAGTGGATGCTATAACTTCACGTAGCTTAGCTGTACAGCTTTTCGCATTAGCTGACTTCAAACAAAAGGCCCAAATATAGCCAGAAGCAATATCTCTCGCCACCAAAACCATCGTCACCCCCGCCCTTGATACTGGTAAAGGTCCAAATAAATCAAAGGAAATCAGCTCACCAATTTTATAGCCATCATTCACTCTCTTAAATTCAGGGACAATTTTTTCATTAGACACCTTATTTAATTTACACGCTCGGCATTTATTGACAATATTATTAATAGATTTTTCCATATTTTGCCACCACAAAAATCGAAGAGCTATAAAATATAATTTTTTTGAACCTGGATGGATATAAAAATCATGTAGATAATTGACAACCCCTTGAATCAAATGCTTAGGCAACACTGGAACCTGAAATCCCTCATCTCGAAAAATACGATATAAGATATCATCCTTAACCAAATACGCCCCATGGAACTTTGAATTCGAGTCATTTAATGAGCTTAGAATTTTCACTATTCTTAGGTCAGAACCTTGGTGGGATTTTATGTTTTCCAGGGCCTCCATTAACGAGGTATCCAACTGAACACCTAAGTACATGCATTCACCAACTTCAGACTCCACAATATTCTCAAAAGAATTCTTGTATAAATCTATTCCAATACCATCTTCACAAGTCTCAGGTGTCAAAAAATCTGCAATTTTTAAATTATCTACAATTAAGTGACTTAAGGTAATTTCTGGAATACAGTCTTCACTCAAACCCATAATTTCACTTGACTCTTTCTCTAAAACACATTGGATTATAAACGAGTTCAAAAATACCATCCATCTACTAAATCTTTGATTAAAGGTGCTCAACTTCCTAGCAAAGTTTAGCAGATTTTGAAATTTTTTTGCTATATTTATTTGGCAACCGTAAACGATCACTTTTACCTTGTCCAAAACCAAAAATAGTCCTAAAATCCATTTTTCATGAAAAGTATAATTCAGCTGACAACCCTTGAAACTTCGACTAACAAAAAGAACTACTCTTTCCCCACCATCTACCGGACTATTTTGTGTAATCGTTGCGTGTACCCGCTCATTTCCACTACCTAGAGTAATGTGGATATTGAAAGGAAGCCTCATATCTGGCTTAACTGCCACAAAATCTTTCAAAAATGCCCTTTTTAAGACATCAAAAGCCAAGTCTTCCTGTTCTGTCCATTTGACCATTTTTGGATTGCCTTTAATTAATTCAGTAAAGGGTTTGATAACGTCCGTGTATTCAGGGATGAAAAGGGAATAATAAACTGTGTTACCTATTAATGCACGTACTACACTGATATTAAGCGTAAGTGGGCGTTTTTTACCCTTCAAATGTTTCTCCTCAAAAATCACAAGCTTCGATATCTTTTTTTCGTCAGTCGAGATCTCACCACTACCTATCATAAAGCCTAGATGTTTAATTTTGCTACAAAATAATGACGTTTTCTTAAGAGACAATGTCATCCCTGCATCTCGAAATCGTTTTAAAATTTCAACACACAGCTTCAAATGTTCCTCAAAATTGTCTGTCAGAAGCCGTAAGTCATCTACAAATGCAGAAACTTTGCCATCTTCCAGAAAAAGTAAGGGTCCTAAAATCAGCATAATCACATAAATGAAGACACTGGTACTGATAGAAGTACCAAAAGGTAACCTTTTGTAGCGATAGCACTGTCCCTCAAATACAAAGGCAAGAAAATCTCTAATGTCCTCTTGCAAAGGGATCTGTAAAAATCCTTGAGGACAATCAAAACAGGAACAAAATAGGTCTACAAGACATTCCATTATCACCTCTAGTACATGAGGTATGTCACCACTCATAGGTTTTACAATTTTATTAAATGCATAGGCAGCAATGCAAACTCGCAAATCTCCATCTTTTTTTTCGGAAATTACTAATGGACTGGTAAATGGAGAATTACATCTCTCAATAATATCGTCATCCAACATTTTCTTTATTTTTTCACGAGTACGATTACGATATTTCAGAGGAACCGAGAAATTCACTGTTTCCCAACGACCATCCTCATAGCATTCAATTTTTGGAATTTCACCAAATGAGCCATTGTATTTTCCTAACTCCTCACGAAAAACATCAATATACGGACTCATTTGTTTAAGAGCTTCTACACCTTGATCATACGTAATTTTACCACAATTAATTGCTCTTAAAATTATTTTCCAAAGTTCGTTTAGCAAACCCAAATTTTTATCATCTTCGGAAAATGGCAGTGGGGTTAAGTTTTTCACTGAAATATCTGCGAGATTACGATCAGAATACATACGCCCCAAGTGTACTGCATGGTCACGTGGATTTGTCAAAAAAAATGACATATCGCTCCATAGCATACCACCCTTAAGCTGAGAAAATAGATCAGCGCCTATGATGAGCTGATTAGATATACCATCAATCACGTAAAAATGTAACTCAATATCTTCATGACCTTGAATATTTACTAAAAGATCGACAGCTTGATTTATGCATCCTATCTGTTTTCTATTAGCGCCAAAAATAGGGGGTTTTTCATCTAGATCGCAAAATTTCGTAATTTTTGCCAAATTCTTCAACCTGATTTGATCAAACGTTTTTTTGCTAATTAGAGAAATAGCTGCACCGGAATCAAGAAGAGTAGGGATAGTCAAAGTACCTACTTTTATCCTCGCATAACAGTCAGTAGGTTGGTATTTGTCGTCAACAATGTAACCCCTACCACCTTCACCCACAGAGCTAACTATCGATCGACGAGGTTCCGTTTCAACACAGCGAGATTTATCGTCATGTTCAGGCACAATTTTCTTTCTCAAATATCTCAGAACCTTCTTGACTGAATCTTCACTCAATTCATCATTTCTATAAAACGCCCCAGGCAAAAGATTAGGCAACTTATTCGGCACGCGATTTGACGTCAAGTATAGTCGATCAGTCACAACATTGCCCAGGTTGAGAAAAGTGATACCTTTCTTATCTTTAATCTCATTCAATAAATTCCTAATCTCATTCAAGTATATACAATTGTTACTCGTCGGCGGTGGAGGAATAATATAATAAATATGCTTTACCCCCTTCTTCAACAACAAGTCAAAAATACGTAATAAATTTTCACTAGAAAATTGCCCATTTTTCAAATCAGTAAAACCAATCGATAAAATAATATTGAACTGGGGAAATTCATCAATTTTAGACAATTTTAATTCAAAGCAAGCCATTTCCTCGTTTGTTGTTAAAAATTGACTTGAACAAAAATTTTTATTTTTACCTTGAACGAGATTAAAATAATATTGAGAAATAGACCTACTAATACCATCTCCCAAAATAATCGAATTATTGAAAAGAGTAAAAATTTCATCCTCTCTTCTGAGAAGTTGAAACGAATTTACTAACACATTATTTGGACAGGGTAATAAAACTTCGGACATGGACGAATTTATTTTCTTCCCTTCCTCAATGTCTACCATTATTATGCCTACGTATACGTCAAAAAAAACCTTCAAGGTTTTGGGAGATATTAAATCAATTATACGACGTTCACCTTTTGACAACAACGATGATAATTTCTCTATTAATTCGTGTTCAGAAATCCTAGTATCTATACTATCCAAAATCTCACATGCCTTTTGTACAAATTCTTCACAAAGATTGAACTTGAAAAATTGTAGCTTTGTATTCTTCGTAATACTCTTAAAACGAGACAACGGGTCCGATGATTTAAAAAGAATCATGTTGTTTCGTTGAGTATTAGATACAATAGGTACTACAGGTTTTATCCTACCTATTTCAGGCAAAACTTCACGAGCCGAATTACCCGCGTTCATCTTTATCACAAAATTATCTTTTCTATCTCTAGTGTTGCTCTTCGACGCACAATTCGAGTCGAGAATATCATCGCATATAATTTTACGATCAGCCTCGATATGAGCATATGTATACTCGACGATATTTTTAGCATAGCGTGATCCATACGGAATTATATCAATATCCTTATCTAACCTTTGCAACTTGCTCACCTCTGTAGGCTTACATTCCACATTCATTACACGGAGATAGGTACCTACTTTATCGTCTTCCTTTTTACTATCCTCAACCAAGTTCTCCCCAGATGAAGTTTTTTCAACACCTTCCTCGAGTACATCCTCTCCTGCTTTAGCTTCTACTGATAGTTCACTAATACCCACAGCAAGCTCACACTCACTATTATTCGTTTGACACAGACGTAATTTTGGTGTATTGGATTTTAATTGAGACGTGGAAGGAGGGGTTTGGTTCTGTCTTGGAGGAGGATAAGGATGGTAGTAAGGATACACCTGAGGATGTTGCTGATAAGACATAGGCGATTGAAATTGGTTTGGGAAAGGATAACCATAGTATGAATTTTGATGATAATATTGAGGTGGGTAAGGTTGGGGCGAGAAAGTACACGGATAGGTAGGTACATATGCCGGCTGTTGGCTAGAAAAATTACGTCTATTTGGATAACTTTCAACCTTAATAGTACCATTCTCATCACTTTTCTCAACTAAACCAGAGTCGGTCTTTATCTCGTTTACTTTTATTTTTTCTTTTCTGACAAAACTATCGGAGTCCTTTTTTCTATAAACAGATGAATTTTGACCAAACGACACCTCATTTTTAGCAAGATTGCGAAGTTCTTCAATCATTGTATCTAAACTCGAAATAGCCTTAGGCGTAATTTTATACTTCCATACTGGATGAAGTTTATTGTAAATCATGTTTGCAATACTCTCTTTAGTCGGAACATTGACCATCATGGCGTCCAATGCCTCAACCCATCCCTCTACTTCATAGACGAAAATATCGGCGGATAAATCGAAAAGTTTTAGCTGTTTAAATCTCTCAAAGTACGACAACTGCTTTTCCTCAGACCAAAAACACGAAATGAACAAGGCTTCGCATTTATTAAAATGGAAAATTGATCTGCTTTGACGTGTCCATCTCGCATTTTCGATCTGTACCGCAGAAAGAAACAAATCGACAAAAATAGAGTCCCCAATTCTTTTAGCTTGGATATAGTTTCGAAAATCTTCTAAAAATCGTAGGGGCAAATGCTCATTTTCTTTAGTGTATTTGGGGACATTTTTGTAGATGATAGAATTCTCAGTTAAATTTATGATATTATTTTGCACCTGATTACCAGTTGATTGAAAGGTTAGCGGAGGTTGAGATGTATTATGAGGTAATGTTCCAGAGATGGCTGGTTGACGCAAATCGTGAGTATTATTCAGCTGAGTTGGAATGTTTCCAGACTGAGACGTTGGTTGAGCCTGAGTGACAATAGGAGGAGGTTGACTTATATTCGGCAGGGGCTGGGTTCGATTAAAAGATCGCATGATCGTAGTATGCAATTCTGTCTGCTGGTGCATTTGCAACTCAAGCCTCTGTCGCATAAGGTCAGATTCACGCCTATTCTCTTCGATCAAATTTTTGATAGACCCTAATAGCACATTAGCCCCATCTAATCCCAAATTTCCTGATCGAGATGTTAATAGCGGACTCCCACCTACCGATCTGTGCTGACGTATGAAAGGCTGATTTGGATCAAAATGGTTTAAGCTGGGTAATGACCCATCACCCATGGATATCGAGGAATAATTTTGAAATCGGCTAAACGGGGGAAAACCAGGAGGAGGTTGATTTGAATTGCCCAAATTAGAAGGGGAATTTTGCTCGAATCCAGACCCCGTTGAATTTTGTTCACAAGTTGCATTGTTACCGTTTTGGTGAGAGTTTTCACCACTCACAATCACATCTTCAATAGTAGGAAACTCAACTCCCTGGTTATTTAAATTATTAGGGGCGTTGTTATTATTATAATTTTGGGTTATATCCCGACTGAGATTTCCTCCATTTTCAGCTTCCATTTTTATATTAGACTAACCTACGATTAGAGAAAATTTCCTATTACGAAACTCGAATCAACGTACCCTACTGAAATACGATTAAACATGGAAAGTATCGATCACATAGAATGCACATAAGATAAATAGGAAGCAATGCAGGGATAAAAGGTACACAATAAATACAAGTATAAATATGCATAAATAATTAAAGGCAAACAAACAATGCATGCAAAGAAAAATTTGGCAAAATTATAAATTATGCAAAATTGACACAAATAAACTCGTTTTTCGTTTAGAAGGAAAATTAGAACATTACGCGCTAGTACATCATAGACTATGTTTGGTCATAAGGAAAACACAACGTTGGTCTGGGAATTTTACAATAAAATCAAGTTAATATAGCAATACCCAAAGAAGAAATTTTTGAAACACTTAATTTAACAAAAATCAATTAAGGGAAATGTACAATACGGATCGAATGAATGAATTGAAATTTTGGGATGTCTAAAAGAAAACAACGAAATGTAGGTACCTTTTTTATGAAGGCAGAATTAAGTTACGAAATTAATTGACGAAAATAATAAGAATCTCAATTTCAAATTAAATCAAATCCAGTAAGAGTCTAATTAAACCACATGAACAACTTTCATAGTTTTTGGTAGGTACCTACTTCAATTCCAAAGTCGAAAATATTTTAAATCAAAGAAGCGTTTTACAAACGAACAACAAAAAAAATAAAAATAAAACGAAACAATCAGAATACCAAAGTCAATTTCATCCAACGTAAAGCCAAGAAAAAATTTTCAATCAACGTGATAAAAAAATTCCGTTAGCACAGCTTAACCTTGAAATTTCGAAATTTTGGACATAATTAATTCCATATAAATTTTACCTTAGAGTAAATTCGTCTTATAATAAAATTCTGAAATCTTGATGTTACTTATTCCAAATTGATAGGGCGACCAGAAAATTCAAAACCTGGAATCTTTGACCAGACTCGACTGGATACTCGAATTCGTTCACACATAGACCACGTTTGAGCTGATTGATCATAGGGGCATACGTACTGCCACGAAACATACTGGACAACGGTTGTAGAATTCCAGCCTGACCGACGATGATTAATGCTTGAGGTTGTAACTTCTTCTTAAAGTTGTGACCATAACTTTTGAAAACCATTGGACACGAAATATTGAATGCGAATAGGAGCACATAAAATTTGTATAATAATAATCTTGAAGTTTTGAGGTAGACGAGGTCCTCACCCGGGGCACCATTATGAAGCGCGTAAAATTGTACAACACTTCATACACAAATAATCACAAGTACGAAAAACCAAAATACAACCATGTATT